>APFE031470620.1:56985-88953 GCA_000404065.3 Pinus taeda | reverse complement strand
TTCCGCAGACGCTTCGCTTCCTAGATTTTTGGAAAATGACGCTTCCGCATCCCCTCTTCCAAAAAACATCCCCGTTTCGTCCCCGCTTCGTGCAACATTGATTCAAACTACAGTTATGTAAACTGCCGTTTAGTGTTCTTGATTTGACTTTTGATACATTTCAACTATCTCGCTGTAGTAATAGCGAACATAGAAAAACTGTTTAAAAAAGAATCCAAGCATGAATATAGAAAACTTTGCCTAAAAGAAAAAAGAAATATCATTCAAGCAACAAGTCTCATAGATCAATAAATACAAAGGAACTACAAATGATCAAATTCACCTATAGCAAGGGACCCTGTAAGTAAAGACCAATAAACACAAGGAATTACAAACGATCAAAATTCACCTATAGCTAGGGACTCTGAATAGTTACAGTTATCCCCAATCCAGACTTGAAACATTTGAGTATGCCTAGCGGAAAACCCACCATATAACAAGATATTAAGTTCACATTAGCAACATAGTACTGTGAACCAGATCTTATAGCCAGGCCAAATGAAATATGGTTTTAAATGTCAGCTTCCATTTCCTTTTATAATTTCCCTCTAATGTGCATGGTTATTTAATTAACCATGTAACAAATAGTTAATTAATAAAAAAAACCATCAGCAGTGCAGATGTTAAGTACTTACCTAACAGCACTGCATGTATTCCATTAAGAAGGATAGATGCAGTAAGAAATAGAACCAACTCCAAGACTCTTTCTGCGACAGTCAAGCTGTCAGCTGCTTGTGAAGAGAGAACCCAATTTTTGCAAAGAAGAAAAACTACTGCAAAGAATATGCTGATAATTGAGGATGTAGCAACCGAAACAAAAACTGAAACGCATGCAACCTCAGCATTCCCAGCGCCAAGTTCATTGGAGACCCTTAAACTGCAAAAGGGAATATTATGAACAGTAGGGAACATCTGGAGCATAATGTATATGGCAGTCATATATTACAGAAATTGTTTAATTATGAAACCCAAGGAATATAGCTAGTAAACAACTAAAGCATTAGGCAGATCATATGGCATGACCCTGATTTTATCTTGTATCTGTACAAGATTTTGTAGTGCACATGGGTTTTGTAATGCACAGGGGCTGTGCATTCAGATTTTCTTAATAGAATAAACAACAATAAAGTGAAACACAAATAGTTCAAAATGCTTATGAACAGTAAGCAAATTATATAGCTCCTCAACCATATCGAACTGCAGTTTAGGAATGGTGTGACTACCTTTAAGCTCCATTATAAGATTTCTTCTTCAGCTTAGATACACTTTCACATTGTCATTGAATCATAATGCTTAAGTTGGAAATTTGGAATAGCTTATAGCAGAGAAGTAAGATTTATTCTTCAGCTTAGATACACTTTCACATTGTCATTGAATAAAATTCTTAAGTTGGAAATTTGGAATAGCTTAATAGCAGAGAAGAAGAATAAGATCTAGGGCACTGGATTCTAACAGTACTAGGGCTGCTTGTGGCCGTGACCAACTGGTTTAGCTTGACTTTGAACACGAGCCTGTTCACATAATTATATCAATCAGATGCCTTTCTTAGAAGTTTCTCTCCAATTTAACGTACTTGCCCTTAATTTATAATGGATGAAAACCAATAGACTAGCCAAGAAGTTTTCTCCAACTATTGCCTCACTTTCTTCATATGCCCAATCTCTAGATGTAAGAGAGAAATATTTCCAACTACGTCAGATATCTAGAAATTGTGTCACTGGTTTCAGGTCAATGTAGACCAAGGAAATTACAAGTATGAATTTTGTACATTGGCATTGTTGTGTAGATCAGAGTTTAAGTTTGTAATCAAAGCAGAAAATACATCATTCATATTATACTGTCTAAATCTAGTAAGTCTAGCAAGAGAGAAATGAAATAAGATCTGCATTATTCACGTTCAGACTAGCGATAACAAAAATTTTGTAGCTAATTTTCAATATTCTGTTTGTAAAATGAGTAATAAAGCACATAAAAAAAATTCTCCAGGTTTAAAATTCACCTTATAGCAAAGGTTGAAGCCAAGTGGTATCATCATCTCCAGAAGTATCATACTAATGGTGCAATTTAAAAGGAGAAACCCACTCAAACTAAGATTCCAGTCTCGTTTTGGATTCAAAAAGGAACGAATTGAGATTTATCATGCAGTTTCTGTTAAATCACAAATTGACCATCACACTCACTGACTGAAGGTTTTCAAACTATTAGAAGTCCAAAATCTATTAGGAATTATCAAACAGATCGTTGTAATCTAGTAGCTATTGACAAATATTAAAAATGATGCAGACAACAATAACCAAAAACATAATTGATCACCTTTGATAAGCAATGTCATGGAGCATTTGGATTAACTACCTTATGGGAAGTGCATCTTTATCAACTTCTGGATCATTCAATGTCCCAGCAAGAAAAACGAGGATCTGACAGTACCATATCTGCAGGCTGATTTATATAACCTAGCATGATTCAAAGAAGAAAGCAGTGAGAAGATTGAAAGCATTACATAACATACTGCTGCAAGTGACTATTATAGATAACAAGAGCTGAGTACTTACAATACCATTATGGCTGAAAAAAAGATAGTCTTAAGAATGATGGAAGTTGGTGGATTGCAATTAATTTGAAACCCGTCCAATAAGCTTTGCATAAAGCAGAACGCATTATGTATTGAAACTCAATGATGGTCATAAGCCAGCATGATACATTATGTGTCATGAGAATACCAATGAGGCCTAATTTTAGTTTAAAGGCAGTTATCCAACAGAATATAAAGCGCAAGATTAGCACTTCTGCCGAGATCCAAACCATCGGTAAGACTAAACTCTGTGCATGTAAAAACTTCAGAACAAATACATTTACTGCAAATGCAAACAGTTAGGGAAGCATCCATTTCAAGAGAAGTCCTGGTTTAGCAGCAATGGCAGTGGTTTGGCCAAACAGTTTAAATATAGTTTCTGCAAAAAGGCACAGAATGGACAATAAAAGTGCAGCTCCTGTGAGTATGATGATTGACCATTGCATTTTTGCATGGAATGGACAATAAAAGTGCAGCTACTGTGAGTATGATGATTGACCATTACATGTATATCCGAAGCATATGGAGTTGTCTCGATCCAAAAGCTTGTCTACAAAGTGTTCCTAAAGCACTTAAAAGTATCAGCAAAATAATAAAATAAATTAACAAACATTTTTTTGACTAAATAATAATTAAAAAGACTTGAGTGCATGAATACCTGAATGAGCTCCTCTTGGTTTCGAGAGTAATTTATTGCAGTAGTCTAAGCTTGGAGCAAACCTCCTTCAATTTGAGGGAGCAACATCAAAGTCAACATTGACTTTGTATCGAGGGAGTTTTGCTCCAAGGTTATCCAAACCCTAATTTATTCTCTACTAAACAAGGCCAACCGCGTGAAGGTGGAAACTCTTATGGCCCCTCTTGCACCCGCCCCCTCCCCCAACATCACTCTCAGTTCCCCAGTACCCAATCTATCTACTAGAAAATAGTTGAAAACAACATATTAAGATTCACACAAACACTAGCAAAACAAAATCTCATAAAGAAACATATGTGGTTTTGTATATAAAGAAACATATAGCAATCATTCGTTAACATATAACATTCATTCATTAATCATAGGCACAAAATACTTCATCTCAATAGATTTTATCATCAAAAATATAGCAATCATTCATTAACATATAACATTCATTCATTCATTAATCATAGACACAAAATGCTTCATCTCAATAAATTTTATCATCAAGAATATGTTTTCTTCATATGCACATGATGGACAGATGCCCTAAGCAGATAAAGGATTGGCTGAGATTTGGTATAGGCACTGCAAGTGGTGAACTAATGGATGGAGTTATAAACGGAGGTTGACTAAGACTATGCAGGAACAGTCTACCCTCCCCACACAATTAAGGCGCTGTGTCATTTACTCTTTGTACATAAATAAAGTTAAGAGTTAGAATTTCCATTTTGTTGTAGATATGTTATGTAGAGACAAATAAGTTACACTTGGTGGGAAATTTTTCATTTATTCTTGTTGCCTGTGGACACTTACATTTCCTCTGACACTAGTTATCATAGTCTTGATGGCTTGTTCTGTATCTTCACTTGCAATTGGTGTTCTTGAGATGGTACTTGAGTTGATAATTCAATTTATGCAGTTTTTTGCCAGCCCCTTGTGTATCCAAATTGAGTTTCCACACAATAATGCATGTAATTTATCTTTGTCTTAGAACCATTTAGAGAATATTGTGGTCAACATTGATTGCGTGCTCTGAGTGCAGCTGTTTTTGCTGATATATTGTTTTGCAGTTTCTTCTCTTATAGGTTTTGTCACTTTTGATTTCTTGACAATGTTTTCTCTCACCGCCTAAATTTTAGTACCTAATAAGAAACTTGAGGAAGGGAGATACGTCAAACCTAGAAGCACAACATTATGTAACATTACCGAAGACTCTACCTCAAGAGTCAACATGTCCCATGTAGTCACAAAATAACAATTAGCATTTGGTCATTAAGTACATGAAAACATGTCAGGAAACCTCCTATTTTTCGTGTTTGAATTTTGCATGGGAAAATGTCCATTACATAATCATCAGGTTTCTACATAAAACTTGAGTGGATGCCAACCAGAATTGGTCAAAACAAGAGCCTCTGATGTATTTCTCTGTAATTGTTTCTCTTTCAATATGGTTAGAGCAAACTCTCAGTATATAATTATTTAATAAGAGATCTACCGTCATGATGACACCTTAGTTCACATTAGAACTCTACGGCACCCCAGAATAACTTATCAACATTTCGACTAGAGGAGTAAACTAACTTTTAAAGTTTTATACTGTCTCAAACAGCAATGCTTGCAAGTTCAAAGTTGAAACTACTTACCGTCCCAAATCTATGGTAGTTTGGCCTCATAGTTGAAACTACAATTCGTGTTGGTCAACTTGTAGCCATTTATAGCTTTTGGTCCAATTCTTATTACATTGAGAAAAAAATCACTTGACGAGTTCAATTGATTATGGCTGCAATGTGTTTGAAACCTAATGATATGTCTCAAGCATGTCGAAACGTGTTATCATTGTGTCAAATATTTTTTGATTGTCCTAAAGATGTTGAAGTTGTGTGACATGTCGAGATAAGGAGTGGAAAATTTTGCATTGCGAAACAATTCCAAGAATTTTCTAACATGTTAAAACTTCAAATGTCTCCAGCATCACTCTATGACCCCATGTAGAAAACAAGGTTTCGATGTTTGTAAAGTTTTATGATGTGTGTGAGCGTTGGCCATTTGTGCTAAAGAAAGGAAGGTTTGAAAATCTGTTGGTTACCCGAACTGCATTTCGGGCATCTTTTCACACATGCACACATATATTTCCATGGGAAACTTCTTCTGGGAAACCCTACAAGCAATTTATTATTTTTCACATTAATTTTGTGGATGGTGCTCGGGGTAAATGCTGATGTATTCCTAATCTGAAGGGACCTAGGTGGATTTGACCTCATGACCTCCTTAGCTGATGTGGCTTCTGCTTTGCAAGTCAAACCACTCAGCTAACCCTCGGACTGGAAATACTTCATATATGTGTTTGAGTGTCTTATTTTTAAACTAAATGTAGAGCTAGTGACCATGTAAGCAAACATTTTTTATGTGCAACTTTTCCACCGAGGTTGGATTCTAGGATTTCTTTCCTTTTCCACTCCCAAAAATAAATTAAAAGAGCACAAACAGGGATCCAATCTATGACAAAACTATGATGTACACCAAAATATAGCAATATAGAATCTACGTTTAAAATCTAAAATCATTTCATAAAGAAGATCATCAAGGGGAAGCTAATGAGGTTAGTGATGAATATAATCACAACTAACCTAGTAAGATTTACAGGTAATTCTTCTCGTTATCAATGCTTTGGCTTGGAGTACTAACATGATCTATTAACACGTGGCCAACTAGGTAAGTTTTTTAGTATTCTGTAGCATTTTATGACTATGAATTTCTAACAAATGAAGCAAAACTACCTGATTGGTCAAACAGGGCTCTCAACCTCTTAATAGTTCAAATTCATTTCTTGATACTCATCTTCCTTTGTGGCAGGGATCTTGATGTTGGAAGAGCCATTATTGTCAGTTTACAATATGATGCACAGTGCCCTTGTGGCAATTGTCACATAGCAAATGTAGAATCCCACCAACAAGATGATCACATGGAAAGATTTTTCCTTGCCGAAACAATATGGCTCATGATGAGTGGATGTGTGTAGTGTTAATAGTATGTTGCACTTCCTCAGTGTTTATTTATGCCTTTCTCTATGCATTTTGCATCCATGGAACCTTTGCAGTAAAAAAGAGCTATTAACTCACAGTGGTACAAAAGATAACAACTTCACAGTTAAAAATTTTCATTGGAAAAGGCAATGCTTGCTTACGTGTGTTGACCAAGAGCATCCATCAAAAAGGAGGGGTCCTTCAAGGTAGTTATTGGCAAGCTAGCTAAAATGAGAGCAAATCTATGAATCAATAGCAAACCTTAAAGGGTTGATCAATCCTCCATGGTAATTGTTGTTATTGGCAAGCTAGCTAAAATGAGAGCAAATCTATGAACCAATAGAAAACCTTAAAGGGTTGATCAATCCTCCATGGTAATTGGTGTTGATTTGAGGTAGCATCGGATGTGCTCTAGCCATGAAAATTGGTGGAGAGGCTAAAGCACATGAGATCTCCAAGACCCATAAATGTTTTGGGTAGATTGTACCCGGTTTGGGAGATATTAAAATAATTAACATTTTTAATGGAGTTCCTAAGTCTAAACTTAGGAAAAATAAAATATTAATGGGTATTAATATAAAACTTGGTTAGAAGGTTTCAAAATTCATGGATCAAGCCAAATCTAATCTTAGTTGTTGATTAGAGATGTAATCTCGGTCGTTGAAGGACCAACAAGAAAAGTATAAGAAGAGGCTTGAGGGTCAGTCGAAGAATACACCAAAGTGATCAATCATTCGATTTACTAGAATGGGGTTGCTAAGTAAAGTTGAATCAGTGATCAACAGTGAGAGGCAGTGAGTACTGGACAGAAAGGCAGAGATAGTGCCAAGAGACCAATGCAGAGGCAGAGAGGCAGATGCAGAAGCCAAAGCAGGCCACTCAGAGCCCAGCAGAGACAACACAGAGGTCAGAGGGCCTGCATCATCCACGCAGAGGATCCTAGAGGCTACGCAGTGCCTCAGTGGGTTTTGAGGTTGACACAGAGGCCAGGAGGGCTGACACAGTGCTTCAGTGTTGCTGGAGAGGGTTTCGTGGGCAGGTTTTCTGAATACCTGCTTCCAAATAGAGATGTATTACTACCAGTTATTTTTTCTCTGTCGGGTGAGCCAGTTTGGCACACAGTTGTACTCAAGGATATACTACATAATAATATAACCCTCATAATTGTTGCACAGGTTTTCCCACATTGGGTTTTTCCGAGGACAAGTTGTCCAAAAATAACGGTGTCACTTGTGTGTTTGTTATTTCTTTCAATTGTTGATCTGTAGATGGTTGAGACTGTATTATGTTTATTTCAATGTTTATAGGTTTTAAATAACTTGTTTAGAATTAACAAGTAGGAGAAATAAACCAGAAGAATATAGATAAAATTTCTAACGGATAGACTTAGAAATTTCAACATGGTATCAAAGGGTCGTTGCGGATCACAGGAGAGCTAAAGGCATCAGCTAAGCAGAGCATTTGCAGCAGACTCAATTGTCCCAGGCGACAGAAGTTGATCCTTGCAAAAATCGACAGAAGAAGGGTTGATGCAGAGGGACTGCGTCATTAGTCCGAGCCAGAGAGAGGCCAACACAGAGGCTCAAGAGGGCAGAAAAAGGCTCGCACAGAGCCACACAAAGCCCAGGAGGGTAGACGCAATTGGCTGAGGGAGCATTTTTGCCAGTGTCGGGATTGCGCAGAGCCTAGAGGCTCAGTCCTTCAGTTGGTGGGGCATAGGAATATGTGGGCAGTTTGCAAGGAGTGAAGCTGGTGGGATGCTTTTAGCAGAACAATACCTAACAGGGCAAAACCAAGGTAGAGGGAGTCGCTACCGAGGCGGATTTCTAGCCAAGGAATCCAGATCAGTGTTGCAGGTGCACAGAAGATCGGAGAGGCGCGACTTGACGATTGGCAGGAGGATTTCCAGAAGGGAAATCGAGACTCAGAGGGAGTCTAGCAGAGAACTTCCAGGCAGGAAGTAGAGAGACTCAGTAGGAGTTGAAGAGAGAACTTCCAAAGGGAAGTATAGAGACTTGGAGGAGTCGACAAGAAGAGCATAAAGATGGCCATGAATGGGCTCAGGGATCAGGACAGGCTGGACGGGGCGTCCAACTTTGCGGTCTGGAAGGCCAGGATCCTGTCCATTCTAGATAGACATCGTATCAAGGCCTTCGCCTTGAGAACAATGGCAATCCCAGTTGACCCGGTTGATAATGAGAAGTACAAGGAGGCAATGGCCAAGGCGAAATGCATCATCCTTGATGGGGTCAAAGATCATGTGGTCCAACATATTGCCAACAAAGAGACGGCAAAGCAAATGTGGGACTCCTTGAAGAAGTTGTACCAGCATACTTATGTGCAGAGGAAGATGTTACTTGAGAATCAGTTGCGGTCATACCAGATGCAAAATGGGGAGCAGATAGATCACTTCCTCGGGAGATTGAAGGAGATCTAGGACCAACTAACTTCCATAGGGGCCACACTGGATGAGGAGATGTTGGTGAGGATCGCTCTAAATGCAGTCTCCAAGGAGTGGGAGACATTTGTCCAGAGCATTATGGGCACGGCGAATCTTCCAGATTGGAAAGAATTGTGGGCGGCTCTTCACCAAGAAGAGATCAGACGATTGAGCAAGACGAGAAGTAACAGCAAAGGAGTCTGAATCAAGAAGGAAGAGGAAGACGATGCAGCTCTGGCATCTGTGGGAAAGCAGGAAGAGAGAAAAAAAAAAAAGGACCTCCCTAAGGTCAAGTGCTTCAACTGTGGGGAACTCAGTCATTATACGAACCAGTGTCCGAGGAAGAAGAACAAGGGAGAGGCGTCTGACTCTAAGGCAGCGCCAGCAAAGATGAAAAAGGAGGTAGAGAAGGATGACGATTGTGCCATGAGTGCTCATATGCCTCTAAAGAAGAGGTGGGGAGACATCGAGCGGTAGCTAGGAAGACTACAGGCGATGAAGGGCAGGATCCTTGAGGTACCCAAACTCTTGGATTATACCTTGCTACAAGAGCCCCGAAGAGAGAGTAGCGAGACTGGAGGATGTCAGTAGAAACAGATGCAGATGAAGCGGCAGAGAGTGCTTTAGTGCAAGAGTCCCGGGCAGCGCGAGGCTAGCAGGGTGCAGTAGTGCGAGAGGCACAGAGAGTGTTGCAACAGTGCACGATGGCACAGAGAGGTTTGCAGCGGTGCAAGATGCATGGAGTTGTTGCAGCAACACAGAGGTAGTAGAGGGAGCACTTGTTAGCGGCAAAGAGAGCTTCAGCACTGAGAGTCTTTCTAGCCTGACAGGGATGTCAGTAGTTGGGTGGATCAATTACTTACTTCTCAGTAATTGGGTTAGTAGTATGCAATAGCACAATGCAGCATGATGAGAGGGGGTTGCAGTGCAGATGCAGTGTTGGGAGAAAGGACCAGCAACAGCAAGGATGCAGAGGGAGCTGTCGTGCGAATGCAGTAGTGGCAGTGGCAGGGCCATGGGCAGCAATACAGGATACAACAGTGCAGAGGATGTTGGACGAGGAGGCCTAGCATCAACACAGGTATCAATGCCATATAATCAGAGTAATGCTCAATGAGGAGTATTACTAGAGCACATTCCTCGCTAAGAGGGAGTGTTGATTTGGGGTAGCATCAGATGTGCTCTAGCCATGAAAATTGGTGGAGAGGCTAAAGCACATGAGATCTCCAATACCCAGAAATGGTTTGGCCAAATTGTACACGATTTGGGAGATATTAAAATAATTAATATTTTTAATGGAGTTCTTAAGTCTAAACTTACGAAAATAAAATATTAATGGGTATTAATATAAAATTGGGTTAGAACATTCCAAAAGTCATGGATCAAGCCAAATCTAATCTTAGCTGTTGATTAGAGATGTAATCTCGGTCGTTGAAGGACCAACAGGAAAAGTATAAGAAGAGGCTTGAGGGTCAGTTGGAGAATACACTAGAGTGATTAGTCATTCGATTTACTAAAGCAGGGTTGCTAAGTAAAGTTGAATCAGTGATCAACAGCGAGGGGCAGCGAGTACTACACAGAGAAGCAAAGGTAGTGCCAAGAGACCAGTGCAGAGGTAGAGAGGCAGACGTAGAAGCCAGAGCAGGCCACGCAGAGCCCAAAAGAGACAGCAAAGAGGTCAGAGGGCCTGCATCATCCACACAGAGGGCAGCAAGAGTGACGCAGAGGGTCCTAGAGGTTGCGCAGTTCCTAAGAGGGTTGACGCAGAGGGTTCTGAGGCTAACGCAGAGGCCAAGAGGGCTGACGCAGTGCTTCAGTGTTGCTGAAGAGTGTTTCGTGGGGCAGGTTTTCTGAATACTTACTTCCGAATATAGTGGTATTACTACCAGTTATTTTTTCGCGATCAGGTGAGCTAGTTTGGCACCTAGTTGTACTCAAAGATATACTGCATAATAATATAACCCTCAGAATTGTTGCACCAGTTTTCCTGCATTGGGTTTTTTCGGGGACGAGTTGTCCAAAAATTTCTTTTAGTTGTTGATCTGTAGATGGTTGAGACTGTATTGTGTTTATTTCGATGTTTCTATGTTTTAAATAACTTGATCAAAATTAGCAAGGAGGAGAAATAAACCACAAGAATACAGATAAAATTTCTAACAGATAGACTTAGCAATTTCAACAATTGGTCTCAATTGGCTAATCTTGTTTGGAGGACTGTCTATAATGACATAAACATAGTTACTTGTGATGAGACAGGAAAGAATGAGTAGAGGATAGCCAACAAGGTCAAAGCCCTAATAATTGAATCAATACTTTTAACAAGAAGGGAAAGAGAGTGGAGGATAACCAACAAGGTCAAAGCCCTAATAATTAAATCAATACTTTGAATGGGACAGGAAAGAATGAGTAAAGGATAGCCAACAAGGTCAAAGCCTTACTAATTGAATCGATAGAAACTATGAGGAAAGAATAGAAATCAATCAATTACGATGAAGAAAGAATGACTCAATTAATAAGAATTGGTGAATTAGATAAATCTAGAAAATCTTGTAGAGAAAATTTCCTTTCTCCCAACAATCCTCAAAAGTGACAAAGCCCCATAGTTATTTGATGGCACTTAATTGCGAGTATAGCTTGGTTGGACCATGTTAGACTCATGCTATTCAACCTCTTCTTGGCATGTCAAAATGAGTGTATGTATTTATATTTTGTACTTACCAAGTCTTTCACAATATCTTCTCGATCCAATTCAAACTCTTGGCTCTTTTGCCTCACCAATTTTTTGTCAATTTTAAGCCTACTTACTTTAAAAGCTCATTTCAACTAGGCATTGTCATATCAACCGTGACGATTGTGGGAAACTCTACAGCTTTGCATAGATTGAGAAGGACACTAGACCATGGCATTTACAAAGGTTGACATTTATGTAGACTCAAATTAAATTTTAATCTTTTTGGCAAGATATTAGCTCCTTTCCAACCAAGACTGATTGACATATTGCACTGAGATATTAGCTCCTTGCCAACCAAGACTGATTGACTTACTGGACCGGGATATTAACTCTTTGCCAACCAAGACTGATTGACTTATTGAACAAGACATGGTAGATTGTGAAATATGAATACTTTTGAGGACATCCACATACAACATGTTGACAAGATTTGGAATCATGTAACTAACAGGCACACAAAAGAAGCAAAGGAATTGCACAATGAAGTTTGAACAGACATATATTTAGACAACAACCCTTGACCATTTTGAGAAGGTTGAAGGGGAAGCATGTCATTAAAAAGTTGATTTAAAAAAAAAATCTTGCCCTAATTTGAGTTAGACATACGTTACAACACCCTTGTTCATTTTTTGGAAATGTTGTGGACAATATTACAGCACTGTGGGTTCACTCATCAACACCCTACTTAATACTCTGAACTATCAGAAAGTACACTAAGAGACAATTACGCTACTGCTATAAACCAAGAAGTTAACAGGTGTTATGTTAACTATATCATTACAACAATCACAGGATATGTCAATGTGCTAAGTCAACCAATCATTCCAGAATTTCACATGAAACACAGCTAACTAATATCTAATCACACAAAAAGAAACCATGAGCGTGCGAGACGCAAATTCTGACAAGCCGAAAAAGAACCACCTGTACTCTATCCTAATGGATTTAACATGTGCTTACATAGGGCGAACTGAAGCAACTGACTACTGGATTTCCTAACAGAATAAGAAATTCTTGGTGTAGTAAAAGGCATGTTTTAGTCTATAGATGGCATCAGTTTCAGAACTAACACTAAACAGAAAATATTTTAAACGAGATGTGCAGGTGCATTCTGCTGTACTGGACCTTTAATTTAAGAGTTAATCAAGGGCATAGACTACGTTCTTTGTTCTCACTACTCCAGTTGAAGCATTGCAAACAAAAAGACCCATAAAATTAGTTGCGGTTAGATTGGGGCCACTGGCTTTAACAACCCGATTCAAATCATACCCTAAGTTATCTATTTTTCTTATTTATGGGAGGAATTGTATAAGTAAATAAAGGGTTTCTGCCTAGGGTTCATTTTTTCTTAAACCTTTTCAAAGATCCATTACCCATTACATACGTTTATCATTCTCTCCGATCTACAATGAATAAGTTTTCTTTCGGCAGGAACACTTGTAAGAAATGTACAGGAGGCAAGAATAAGGACCTGAAATTGAAATTAATAGCAATCATGCTCCTTCTTGTGCTTCTCGTGCTTGAGATGATGACGCTCTACGAGCGGCACAACCAAATAAGAAAAAGCCAGACCATCGTAAACAACATGGTTTAGTAGCTTGATCAAGCCTGCCTGGATGTATTTGGCATTGAAATCGTCCATAGCTTGGGTGACCTTCGTCTTGATTAAGTCCTTGGACAACATTGGCTTTATATAGTCAAGAACACGCTTCAGCTTCAAACCCCTTATTTCGTTGTAGAATTGTCTCAAGGCCATGGATTCCTTCAAACTTCAAGTCGTCCTTCCAATACCCTTGGAAGGACAAAAAGAATTTGATACCTCACAATTTTTATAAGGCTAGGGTTATATTGGTTTCTTTTGCCAGGAACACCTTCATTCCCGAAATACAACCTCCCTTTTCCTTACTTTAGGAAAAGTTTACGAAATTTATCAAGCTGGAAATGTTGCAATGTCAATTACAAAGTTTTTGGAGCAATGTCAACAGCAGTTCGTACGTTTGGTGAATGTGGCATATGGAAATCATCTTATCAAGGTTCATATATCTTGAATCATAAATAATGTATGCATTTGAGTTTATGTTTATGAGTGTATATAATATAATGATAGTGTATATATTTATATATTTATAGATGTAGATTAGTTGATTTGTCATCAGGTATCCGGCTAACGTATCGTTGGATGTCCAACGATAGTTGTGCGCTTCGTATATCCAACGATAGTTGTGCTCTTGAGATATCAAAGAAATGTTTGGGCTTAAAAAAAAAAAAAAAAAAAAAAAAAAAAAAAAAAATGCAAGTAAAATTTGAGAGTATGGTTGAACTGTTGAAGTACGGTTTTGGATTTTCCGCCCATATGTACTAGTGCTATGAGGCCATAAGGACACACCTATTGTTGGAACTAGCTTTGACACACACATCCCAATTTCAAATCTATTATAGTCTATTCACTGTAATAACAATCTCAACTCAGCAGCTCTCTTCCCTCTTTAATGCCAATTATCCAAATAAGGGGACTCCCTTAACTGCAGTGCGATCACTCTAGCTTATCCCAACTAATTACAAGGCTCCCACATAAATTGGCCTGGAAAAATCATTCTTAGGAGTTATAGGATTTCTTAGCAATCACAGATTCTTCTCAATGTCATAGATTTCTCAAGCACATGGGCATAATTTTCACATGGGTTACCCACCCATAATTTATTACAATCATGGCATGGTGGCTTAGCATTCAAAGAGGTACTCTACTACAATCCATTGAAAATGATTGAGAGTCCTCGAACAACAACCAAAATCCTTGGAATCTGTATACATATCCACAACTAACCACATGACTCTCAAAGAGCTCCACATACCTCATTAAATCCTTGGAATTTGTATGCATATCCACAACTAACCACATGACTCTCAAAAAGGTCCACATAACTCATTTTCCCCACTAAAACCAAGGTGGGTATACTGTATGACACAAAATGACATAAGTTGGGACTTCTTGTCGCACAGAATGTCTAGGCACCGTGACAACGACTCAGATTGGGGCTTGTCACACTGATCCCCAATCACTTCATTTGAGTTGTCTCCCAATAGCAAACTAAGGGGGGTAGACCCTGTGGAAATAGAAAAATGAAAGATTAGTTGGGAACCAACCAACCTAGGAGACACAGCTAAGCAACCAATACTTGTTTTAGATTGCGCAAGATTTTAAGGATTCAAAATTATTTGAAGAAAGTGATACCAGTGCCTTGTGAAGTCAACCATCTTGCGAAGAAAATAAGGCTCAAGTAAAGAATGAGAAACTATCGCTGAAAAGACTCGACTGTCTCATATGCAAATGCAATATTAAAACTATATGAAATGCAAGGACTTGATTAATTTTAGTTAAATGAGAGCTTGAAATTATTTTTAATTTTAGTTAAATGAGAGCCTAAAATTATTTCTAAAAAAAAAAAATGAAAAAAATAAAATAAAATAAAATTATCTTAAATATTACTTAACTTAACGCTAAAAAAGGTGGTGATCTAAATGTGAAAGCAATGACTTGTACCTGCACTGTAAAATATAAAATCTGCACAAATAATTACTAAAATGCACAATGGACTGAAATGTAAAATGCTGGAATAAAACACCTTTAAATTCAAAAAATTCATTTGTATGAAATACTCAACCAAAATCATTAGATGTATAAGTAAAATTAGATTAGTCCTACTTGCATAAGCATGTAAAAAACAACTGAACTTCAGAAATTAAACTAAATGTTTTAAACTCAGATCACATTAATGAAATATCAGTCTAGTAATCTGCTCTTACATCAAATGTTAAAACCAACAATATATTCTAAAACAGTAGTCATGTAACCATACAATATTCAAAAATTTCTATGTATAACAGCATAAAATTTTAAATGACAAACTGATAACTACAATTCAGAAAATTTTAGAGTTTAATTCTTTCTGGTCTATTGATGTATTTGATCTAAAAACTCAGAAATAAACTAATGAACAACAATAAAACAACTTTCAGAAATTTGTTTGCAACAGTTACTGAAGCTAACCTTTATTTCTACAATTATATAGCAGTAAAAATGTAAATTAAATGTGTTGTTAAACTCCAGCTAATTGCAAATCTCGATCAGCATTAACCTTGTTTTCCAAATGAAATGAGGAAAGATTAGAGAGTGTGCATCAGTCATCCCTTAGGGGCTTGAAGACACCTGAAGATATGTTGCCTAAATCACTGAAAATCCTCAACTCAAAATTACTTTTTTTGAAAAAATTTGTTAAAAAAAATTTGGAAATTTTTTAGGAAAAATTAGTGAGAGATTTTTGGTGAAAGAAAGGATGCCATAAGGCTGAAAGGGAGGCTGAGAAAGAGGCTGAAGATGGGCAGCGCAGGGCCTAAAAAATTTGCCCACGATCTTCTTGAAATTTATCTTCAACCTGCAAACAAAATGGAAATGTCCTCCGGGATTTAGATCTCTCTCCGAAATCCACAAAAATCACCTGCAATTTTCAGATTTGTTCTTGTACAAATAAAAGATAGAAAAAACCCCAAAGCATGTATATACAAAAATATGAAATGCCCAAAACCCTAATGAATTAAAAAATTTGATATTTACAAATCTACAATAATATTCTACAGATCTAACATATGTGCAGATCAAAGTTCTTTATTACCCAGATCTAAACAATTTTTTGCACACTATTTAGAAATAAATTTGAAATTTTAAACAGGCACAAGTCCAAGAAAAACCATGCAAGTAAAATATTCTATAAAATGACTTCAGAAATTAAAAAGATAGTGGACTCTTTTAGATTCTGTAAACTAAGGGTCAGTTGGTCCAGCTGAGGACTTCCCCAAATGCCCAAATTCTGAATGATAACTTCTGCACACTTAAATCCGCTTGTTAGATTAATAGAGATATAAAAAATGATCATAAAATTATCAAGAAATAGAGACACCTACTACTTTTATCAAATTAAATGATATTCTAAAAAACCCAGAGATTTGTGCAAGATACCTGTACACAAATCAATCATCAAAGGCTATTAACCAGCAAATGTAAACAAACGCAGCAAAGTATTAAGAACACTATTACCACATAAATCTGAAAGAGGAACACCACGATCTGAAACCCCAAAGTCTTTGCATTTTATTAACCAAAAAAAGTTACAAGAGCTTTCTTAGAGCAAGTACACGATTCAAAAATCGGATCCAAATAATAGAGAGAGACCTCTCATTTATAGGAAAATTCTCTAACGACTAGTTGATTGATCCCTGTCAAAGCAATCTTTGGTCGGGGACCTCCAAAAATTAAAAACTTTAAAACCCACGAATTTAAATGTTGGAGAATTTAATTTTTCTTAGGACCTAAATTAATTAAATTTATGGCTTTAGCATTTTAATTTATTTTAGCTAGAAATTTTAATTAATTGACTCGTGAGGGGATCATTAATTTTTCCAACCCTCTAATATTTAGCCATGGTGTCTAACTATGAGGGACCATGCACTAAATATTTTTTAAATGAAATATTACATTTCTAACCCATGAAGAGAGAACACCCATTCGTTATAGACCCTCAATAATTACCCATTTCTGCGACACAAAATATGATCTAGTAGACTAAATGACTTGTAATAAAATAATCTAACCAAACAGTGAGTATTGTTCTAAATCACTTTTACAAAGACTCTATAAATAACATTATGACTCATTTAAAATCCCAATGACAAAATCCACCCTAGCTTTGGGGTGAGGCTGGAGGGAAAAACTCTGCCGATCATGCGTGTTTAGAAACACACATGAATTGGTCAGATTAAAAACCTCCTAGGAAAGAAATCATCATCAGAAAAAATAAATTTACCTAGGTTGTTATATACATTTGTCTTATTAAGATCATTTATATTACAAAATGTAGGATGGGTTTACAAAACTCTAGGGTACATATAGCTAATCATAATGAATTTGTGGATCATCAGAGTGCTCGGACACAATGGAAATCCATGCGCAAAAAGATGTATAGCTATGGGGTAATTGACATGGAGTGGTCAACAAGACTGAATTAGGAATAAAATATTATAACTTGTGCATGGTTGCTTCGAGCCCCCTTACTCCCTTCTCTTATGGAATCAGAGCCCCATGTTCTTGTCCTTCTTATTTGCAACCAATGATGTATTTAATCATGATTACTTCCAATTTATGAGTTTACATATTACACCACTTCTCCCTCATCCATTCATCATATATATAAAGATGCATTGTGAATCCAAGGATCAAAGTTGAAGCTTGTTGCAGCGTGTGAAAGATGTGAGTATTGTAATCTCCTTAACAAAATATGGTATGTTTCAACCATAACAATGTTAAGAGTGTTTTGTGAGGGATCATAGGTCACACCAACGCACTAGGAAGCACAAGAGGCAAACAAAAGAGAGAATAAAACATTGGAGGTAATAATAGTGGTAAGGTGCAATCGAATACAAAAGGCAGAAATGTGCATGCAAGTCAAGAAAGTGCATCAAGGATGGCAAATTTCATGAAATACCTATGAAGGTAAGCGATGGCAATGCTGGCTAGGCTGCAAGAAATGCAAAGATTAGTGGAACATCAATGAAGGAAAGATTTAGAAGTACGAGCACAAATGTAGTTATAGCACAAGAGGCAATGACTTTAGAGAGGCATCAACAATTGCTACAATAGGAAACAGTGGCATGGAACAAGATTGGGGGAGAGTGACAACAATGCTTCTAAGGTACAAATGAAGATAGAAATCTTAGACATCAATCTGTAGCTAATGAGAGAATGAAAAAAGGAAGAAATATAGATAAAGAAAAGGAAAGAAAGGTAGTGATGACACTAGGGAAGTACTAGCGAAGTCAAGATGCAAGGGTTTAGAGAAGAATACATTCGATAAATGATTTAGGAAGCAATCACCTAGATGTAGTCTAGAGGATTCAACAACCAATACCAATGTTTTTGAGAAGAGACGAGTCGAAAATAGCATGGTGACTAGTATGATCTAGGAAGAACTTATATTAAGTCGGGCCCCACTTAATACAATGACTAGACAAAACCAATCACTAGCGAGGTGAACAAAAATAAATGAGACAAAAGGCCAATAAAGAGAGGCAAAATGGAAGATATGGAAAAGAATAATTCCGTCATTACAAAGACAACTTTATAGTTTAGGTTTGGAAGGTTTGGATTCCCAATCTCATATAAAAAACTTTATACCTAATCATTGATGCGAAACAAAGTTACAAGGATTGAATGTAAGCAATATACAACAAGCAAGTATAAGCAAAGAAAAACAAATAAGAAGAATGCAATAGGTTATGTGAAGTTGAAAATCAGGAGAGTAGAAAAAATAAGATAAATGTATCAATGTCCAAGAAATGACCATTGAAGTAGGTCACTAGGACAAATATGTCTAACAATAATTCTATTACAATAGCCAAACTATGATATGAAACTACTTAAATAAGGCAAGAAGCAGCAAATATATCACAAATAAAGCAAGGAGCAACAAACATATCATAAATAAGGCAAGGCGCAACAAACATATCTATCATAGAGGCAAAAATTTAGCTATACTATGAAATTAAATGCTAAAACACTATACTAGCGGAAGAATATAAGAAAATGACACCTACATTTTCCCAAATGCGAGCAATGCAATGCAAAAGCCAATTAAAAGCAAGCCATTCAAAAAATGAGACCCTATTTTCACTTTCACATGCTAGGGACAAAGATATGTGTAGAATACAAGAAGATCCATAAAAACATACAAAAAGGAAAGTGAAAAGATTTAGAAAAATGATACTTGTGTTTACGTATGCACCAAACTAGATATCTAGTTGTTGAAGCATGCAAAAAAATGTGAACATCGTAATCTCATTGTCTAATCAACCTATCTGCGATGATAAAGTTTTGGCTAAAGAAAACCCTCGTGTTGAGTGGGTCGGAGGCATATGATCCAGATGGGGTCCTAAAGTCTCTTAAAAAACATATGAAAAGGAAAATGAAAAGATTTAGAAAAATGATACATGTGCTTACCTATGCACCAAAACTAGATATCTAGTTGTTGAAGCATGCAAAAAATGTGAACATTGTAATCTCATTGTCTAATCAACATAACTGCAATGATAAAGTTTTGGCTAGAGTAGAGGCAAAAGCAACATCGTCTCCTTAGAAAGTACAAGAAATGAGCAAAGGTGAGAATAGAAAGGAAAGGATGTAGCTGCATTAGTGAAGCACCAATTAAGCCAAGAAGAAACCATGCCAACCTATAGCTAGAAATGGAAACGAGGGGTCTCAACGCTAGTGAAACACCCATAAGCTTATCAAGTGGTAACACTACCACACTTTTTTCCCCCAAATAATCAATATAAGAGAAAGTTACGAGATTGTTTCTAATGTAACCAAGGCAAATAGACGGGGGAAGAGGAAATGGAAGAAGCAAAGATGTATCTCAAGCTTAGAATGATGGGAGAGTAGAGAAACAAGTTTAACAACAACAATATTAAAACAACAACCAAATTGTCATATGTAGGTATTGAACTAAAACAAGTAATAACAAATCTAACTACCATGGGAAATTGTCATATGTAGGTATTGAAATAAAACAAGTAATAAAAAATCTAACTACCATGGGGATACAATATTAGCTAGTCTATGAAAATAAATGTTGAAATGCAATGTTAGACAGAGATTTTAAAGTAACAAAACCTACACTTACCCAAATGTTTGAGATACAATTCAAGGCCTCTTCATGCCATCACATATTAAAAATGGGAGTCCACTTCGTGATGACAACAAGCTAGGTGTGGTTATTGTAAAACAAGATCCGAAAATGAATTAAACAAAATGTAGAAAAGAAATGGAGAATATCTAAGAATACTTTACATGTACTTAAGAACAAGCATTGTCTATTTAGAATCCTGTTGATATGTGCAAAAAATGCAAGTGTGATAGTCTTATTGTTGAAGCAAGATATGTACATGTGGTCATAATCTTAAAGACTTCACTACGCCAACCATCTAGCAAAGATGCAAGTCAAAAATAAAAATAAAAACTAAATTATGAAATGTAACTATTGAAATAAGACACAAAGTACAAACCTTAACTAGCATGGAAGTAAACAAGAATGCAAAACAATATGTAAAAAGGAAACACTAGGATATAGATACCTGCATGTACCCAAGCGCAAGGTGATGCAATGCAAAACCTTGTTTAGAGTGTGCCATATCAAAGATAAGACTTTACTTGGATGGCATAATCAACTACATTTGAAGGCCGTAAAGAAATAACCATAAATTAGAAGAGAAAAAAATATCAAAAGAGGAAAGAAAGAAAGAAAGTTAATAATACATTACCCATACTTACCTAATGATGTGCCACTGGTACTATATGATTCTCTTCCCTGGTTTACAACAAATTAATACATGCAACATCACAAGAGGGCTCATGTAATTATAACTTAAGCATTCAAAACTATAAATGTAGATTCTTTATTGAAAATAACAACATTTAAATCCACATTTTACACCGTATGAGCTCATCGTAAGGACAATGGACCATAACACTTATATTTTATGAAAAAGAAGTATCGAATGGCTACAAACATTGAACATTCCACCCCACCATAGGCATTGTTGCACTCAATATTTTCACAATAGGCCACCCCCAAGCTAGGGCTATGAGTTGATGAGAACAAACACCTACGGTTGGCTCTAAGAAGATAAATGTATCAATTTCCAACAAATTATCATTGATGTAAATCATGGGACAAACAAGTCTAACTACTTCAATTCTAATACAATAGCTAAGCTATGATATGCAACTATTGAAATAAGGCAAGAGGCAACGAACCTAACCCTCATAGAAGCAGAATCTTAGCTATACTACGAAATTAAATGCTAAAACACTATCTTGGAGTGAGAATGTAAGAGAATGATACTTGCACTTACCCAAACATGACCAATGTAATGTAAGAGTCAATTCAAGCAATGACATCTGAAAAATCAATCCTTGTTTACACATCCTAGGGGCAAAGATGTCAGTGGTATACACTAAGATTCATAAACAAGGTGCAAAAAGGAAAGTGAAAGTATTATTTCCCAAATTTGACTTGGTTTCCCTCATATTAGGAGAGGTAAGTCGAAATTTGCAAGATCTTTGTCACATACTCAATTCTCATTTCTCTTTTGTAGGGGTGCACACTAGTTCTCTCTCTCATAATAGTGAATTGTCTTGGGGAAATAAATTGCATGGATGAACTTTTTTAGATTAATGAAGTGATGCTTTTGATGAACGATGCAAGTTTATTGTGAGTATTTTCTTGCATTTTTCTAATGTACTGAAATTTGGGTTTTTATTAATTCTTCATAATATGTTATATCTTTTCTGGACTCTAATATATCCATATGGACTCTAACATCTTTTATGGACTCTAACATATCCATATGCAATATTTGTTGGAAATATTACCTATACTAAGAGGGGGATGGGGGCAGGGGGGTGAATCAGTATTGGACACTTTTAATAATTGTTTAAAACTTCAAAGACAACATGCAAATAATACTCAACGACACATTAATTTATGCACAAAACTTATCAATCTTTACAAGTACCAACTTGGAGGCAACAACCCCTTAGTTTACCAACAACTAGAAAGAGGCACCATCCGCCTAATTTACAGGCTTCAACCTAAAGGAAGCTACAACTCCCTTGCCTTGTTCCACCTTGCCACCCTTTCTTTAATAAAGAGAAATAAGGGCTCTCGTACCAAGGATATTGGCCCTCTCACATGCACTACACGAGAAAAGTTACAGTTGTACATGTTGTCCAAGTTGTGGGCCTATAACAACCTTCAAATAGTGTGTCAAAACTGTTTTTAAAAATGCGCCAAAACGAACTTCAAAAACTATGCCAAAACCCTTTAAAATGTACCAAAAAGCCCTTCCATAGATAGCCTCTCCTTACTTTTGGTTCATGAGATATGATCCCCATAAAAGCTTCTTTTCTTCGCTTGCTTAAGCAAATCCAAATTTTCCTTGAGCAAATTGCTAAAATGCCTCCTCCTCATGCCTATATATAACATTCTTCGGGGTCCAAATAGTCAATGTGGGGCCAACTTGTCAAAGGCAGCATAATTAATAAACATCAAAAATTCATATCTCCTCAATAGTGAGAAGTTAGAGGGAGTGCCATATATTATTTGGAAAGGTCTTGAAATAAGCTTTCCAACCATCTATGTTATGCTTCAATTTGAGCTAGGTAAATGGAGTAGAAATGCATTCAAAGAAAGGGTATCTAATTCTCTTTTCCTTGGACAACCTTTGACATCAATGACAACTTCTTTTAACAACATTTGTCACCAAGTATCCATCAAGGAAACCAAAGTTGCATTCCTTGACCTTAAAACTCCTACTGAAAGTCTCTAGGGTTTGGCTGAGAAGTTCTCTTCTCCCTCTCCCTCTCCCTCTCCATCCAAGGTCTTCCACATCTTCCACTTTTGATCTCACCATTTCTGACTCCGTATACCCAATCAATGAAAGGCACTAGTCTATATATGTGGATCTTATGAAACTTATTTTCTTCTTATACTTATATGGTAAACTAGGGTTAGGTTTTGGAAAAATCTATATCTATTAGCCTAACTCACCTTATATGTTATTGTCCTAGAGCCAGGGTTTGCATCTTCTAAATTGAAAAGGGAAAAATTATCATATTATGCATTTTTCAATCATAATTCTAGGGCTAAAGTCTAAGGTTTGGTAATTGTTTTGTTGAAAAGGGAAAAATTATCATCTTATGCATTTTTCAACCATAGAAGACCGTAATTCTAGGGTTGACAACTAGTTTCATAATTGTTTTGTGTATTTTCAGCAATTGAAAATATGTTTTATCCTTTCTCTTGTTTACATATTCAATAGCCTTAATCACTTGGTTGATAATTATCATTTGTGAGATATCTATCATTGTTGTCATAAATTTTGCATGCTTTAAAGTGTCTTGATTTCAAACCCTATTTTGTAATAGCAATCCATCAATTAATGGTGATGTGTTTGGAAACTATTTTGAACATCACCAGGAATTATACTAGCCCTCAAGACTTAGGCAATTGGTTCCTTACACTCCTCATTTTGACCTAGTTCCTTACATTATAGAATATATTTCTTGGCTATTACAAATTCCTTAGAGGGTATTTAGCCTAGGAATCTTTGGGTCATTTAATCTCTACAACTTGTTGAGGAGTCACCATTGTGGGGATAACATCCATCAACAAAAGAGTTGAAAAACAGCCACTATAGTGAAAGTGGTAGGTGATCTCATTGTTTCACTAACTCCAGAGTGTCTACTAAGACTTTCCATTAGTTTGTTAAATTTTATAGTAACAAAGCAAATGAACTATAACACTTATCTTTTTAAAAATGAGGTATCGAATGCGTATAAACATTGAATGTTCAACCCAACCATAGGCACTCTTGCACTCAATATTTTTACGATAGGCCACCCTTGAGATGGGGCTATTAGGCCATAAGGACAAAAACCTATTGTTGTCTCTAAATTTGAGAAACATATCCCAACTTTGAAACTGAAACCGTTGTGGTTTGTTCACTTTAAAAACAATCTCAACTCAGAAACTCCCTTTCCTCTTTAATGTCAACTACCAAAGAAAAGGATTCCCTTCCGTACAATACAATCACTATGGCTGTCCTAGCTACTCACAAGTCTCTAACTCTAACATGAATTGATCTAGAAAACTCTTTCCTAGGAATTATAACTTATCTATCACGAATTCTTATCAATGCCAGTAATTTCTCATAGCACATGGGCATAATTTTCACATGGGTTACCCTGACATAATATATTTCAATCGCGACATGTTGACTTAGCATTCAAAGAGCTCTCCTACAATCCATGGAAAAGGATCAAGAGTTCTCGCACAACAGCCAAAGTCCATGTAATATGTATGCATGTCCACAACTAACCACATGGCTCCCAAAGAAGCCCACATAACTCGCTTTCCCCACTAAAACTAAGGTTGGGTATGACATAGAATGACATAAGTTGGGACTTTAACTAGGAATAAAATATTATAATTTGTGTTTGGTCACTTCCAAAACCCCATGCCAAATTGCTTCCTTCTCTTATAGAAACATAGCCCCCATGTAATTTTCCTTCTTCTTTGCAATGATGATGTATTTTATTATGACTACTTTAAATTTACGTGTTTACATATTACATCACTTTGTCCTCATACATTCATTGTATATACAAAGATGCATTACCAATGTAAGATTGTAGAAGCATGTGAAATATGTGAGCATTGTAATCTTTTTACCAAACTATGTTATGTTACGATGATAACAACGTTAAGAGTGTTTGTGGAGGACCGAAGGTCAGACCAACTCACTAGGAAGGACAAGAGGCAATCAAAAGCGAGAAGAAAAAATTGGAGATAGTAATAGTGTTGAAGTGCAAACAAAGACGACAGACGGAAATGCACATGCAAGTCAAGAAAATACATCAAAAGGTGGCGAATTTCATGAAATATCTATGAAGGTAATGGCTGGAAATGCAAGCAAGGTTGCAAGAAATGTGAAGATTGGTGGAGCATCAATGAAGGCAAGATCTAGAAATACTAGCACAAATGTAGTTATTGCACAAGAGACAAAGACTTTAAGAGGCATCAACAAATGCTACATCAAGCAACACTGGCATGGAACAAGATAGGGGATGAGTGACAACAATGCTTTTGAGGTACAAATGAAGATGGAAATCTTGGAAATCAACAAGTAGCTAATGAGAGAATGAGGAAAGAAGAATAAAAAGGGGAAGAAACATAGAAAGAGAAGGAGGAAAGAATGGTAGCGATCACACCAAAGAAGTATTAGCAAAGTCAAGAAGAAGTATTTTAGAGAAGACTACATTGGATACATGGTTGAGGAAGCAATCCCCCAGCTGCAGTCTAGAGGATGCAACAACCAATACCAATGTTTTTAAGAAGAGATAACTAGAAAATTGCATGGTGACAAGTATGATCTAGGAAGAAGTTATATTGAATCAGGCCCTACTCAATACAATGACCTAGATAGAATCAATCACTAGCGAGGTGACCAAAAATAAATGAGACAAAATGCAAACAGAGAGAGGAAAAATAGAAGAAATGGAAAATAATAATGCCATCATTACAAGGAAAAATTTATAGGTTAGCTCTAGATCACCAAACCTCATATAGAAACTTTATACTTAATCATTGATGGAAAACAAAGTTTCAAGGATTGATTGTAAGCAATATGACAATAAGCAAGTATAAGCAAAGAAATAAGAAATGGTAAGAAGCCAATACGTTATGTGAAGTTGAAAATGAGGATAGAGTAGAAAAAATAAATTAAATGTATCAATGTCCAAAAACGACCATTGAAATAGGTCACTAAGACAAATAACTCTCACTACTTCAATTCTAATACAATAGTCAAACTATGATATGCACACCTACTTCAATAAATGTCCAAAAGCGACCATTGAAGTGGGTCACTAACACAAATAACTCTCACTACTTCAATTCTAATACAATAGTCAAGACTCAAACTATGATATGCGCAACTACTTAAATAAGGCAAGGACCAACAAACAACTATCATAAAGGTAGAATCTTAGCTATACTATGAAATTAAAATTTAAAACACAATATTAGAGGGAGAATGTAAGAAAATGACACTTACACTTTACCGAAATGGGAGCAATGCAATGCAAGAGCCAATTAAAGACACGCCATTCAAAAAATGAGACCCTATATTTTCACATGTTGGTGACAGATATGTGAGAAAAATACAATAACATCCATCCACAAGATGTGAAAAGGAAGGGAAAAGATTTAGAAAAATGATACATGTACTTACCTATGCACAGAAGTTTTTGAGGCACACAAAATTATGAACATTGTAATTTCATTGTCTAATCAATATACCCGTGATGATAAAGTTATTGTTTTAGCTTGAGTAGAGGAGGAGGCAACACCATCTCCTTAGAAGGCACAAGAAATGAGTGAAGGTGAGTGTAGAAATGAAAGGATGTTGCTACATCCGTGAAGAACCAATTAGGGCAAGAACCAACCATGCTAACCTGCCGCTAGAAAGGGAAACAAGGGGTCTCAATGCTAGCAAAACACCAACAAAGCTATGAAGTGGTACCACTACCACACCTTCCTCACCCTAGTAGTCAATATAAGGGGAAGCTACAAGATTATTTATAATGTAAACAATAAGATGCAAAATAGAGGCAAAGAAAAAGAAATGGAATTAACAAAGATGTATTTGAAGCTTAGAATGATAAGAGAGTAGAGAAATAAGTTTAAGGACAACAATATTAAGACAACAACTGAACTATCATATGTAAGTATTGAACTAAAACAAGCAATAGCAAACATAACTACCATGGGGATAAAACATTAGCTAGTCTATGAAAATAAATGTTGAAATAGAATGTAAGATGGACATTTTAAGAGAACAAAACCTACACTTACCCAAGTTATTGAGATACAATGCAAGGTATCTTGAGGACACGCCATATTAAAAATGAGAGTCCACTTCATGATGATAGAAAGCTAGACATGATTATTGTAAAGAAAGATCCAAAAAACAAAATAAACAATATGCATTTAACTGAAATACCTATGAAGGTAATGGCTGCCAATGCAAGCAAGGCTGCAAGAAATGTGAAGATTGGTGGAGCATCCATGAAAGCAAGATCTAGAAATACTAGCACAAATGTAGTTATTGCACAAGAGACAAAGACTTTAAGGGGCATCAGCAAATGCTACATCGGGCAACATTGGCATGGAACAAGATAGAGGATGAGTGACAACAATTCTTTTGAGGTACAAATGAAGATGGAAATCTTGGAAATCAACACGTTTCTAGTGAGAGAACGAGGAAATAAGAATGAAAAAAGGAAGAGACATAGAAAGAGGAGGAGGAAAGAATGGTAGCAATCACACCAAAGAAGTATTAGCAAAGTCAAGAAGAAGTATTTTAGAGAAGACTACATTGGATACATGGTTGAGGAAGCAATCCCCCAGTTGCAGTCTAGAGGATGCAACAACCAATACCAATGTTTTTAAGAAGAGATAACTAGAAAATTGCATGGTGACTAGTATGATCTAGGAAGAAGTTATATTGATCCAAGCCCTACTCAATACAATGCCCTAGACAGAGTCAATCACTAGCAAGGTGACCAAAAATAAATGAGACAAAATGCAAACAAAGAGAGGAAGAATGAAAGAAATGGAAAATAATAATGCTATCATTACAAGGAAAACTTTATAGGTTAGCTCTAGATCACCAAATCTCATATATAAACTTTATACTTAACCATTGATGGAAAACAAAGTTTCAAGGATTGATTGTAAGCAATATGGCGATAAGCAAGTATAAGCAAAGAAATAAGAAATGGGAAGAAGCCAATATGTTATGTAAAGTTGAAAATGAGGATAGAGTAGAAAAAATAAATTAAATGTATCAATGTCCAAAAACGACCATTGAAGTCGATCACTAGGACAAATAACTCTCACTACTTCAATTCTAATACAATAATCAAACTATGATATGCACAACTACTTCAATAAATGTCCAAAAACAACCATTGAAGTGGGTCACTAGCACAAATGACTCTCACTACTTCAATTCTAATAGAATAGTCAAACTATGATATGCACATATACTTACATAAGGCAAGGACCAACAAACATAATTATCATAGAGGTAGAATCTTAGCTATACTATGAAATTAGAAGTTAAAACACAATATTAGAGGGAGAATGTAAGAAAATGACACCTACACTTTACCCAAATAAGAGCAATGCAATGGAAGACCCAATTAAAGACATGCCATTCAAAAAATGTGACCCTATATTTTCAAATGTTGGTGACAGATATGTGAGAAAAATACAATAACATCCATCCACAAGATTTGAAAAGGAAGGGAAAAGATTTAGAAAAATGATACATGTGCTTACCTATGCACAAAAAACTAGTGATGTAGAAGTTGTTAAGGCATGCAAAATTGTGAACATTGTAATCTCATTGTCTAATCAATATACCGGCGATGATAAAGTTATTGTTTTAGCTTGAGTAGAGGAGAAGGCAACACCGTCTCCTTAGAAAGCACAAGAAATGAGTGAAGGTGAGAGTAGAAACGAAAGGATGTCGCTACATCCGTGAAGAACCAATTAAGGCAAGAACCAACCATGCCAACTTGCAACTAGAAAGGGAAACGAAGGGTCTCAATGCTAGCAAAACACCAACAAAGCTATGAAGTGGTACCATTACCACACCTTCCTCCCCCTAGTAGTCAATATAAGGGAAAGCTACAAGATTGTTATAACGTAAGCAATAAGATGCAAAATAGAGGCAAAGAAAAAGAAATGGAAGAAGCTAAGATGTATTTGAAGCTTAGAATGATAGGAAAGTAGAGAAATAAGGTTAAGGACAACAATATTAAGACAAACAACTAAACTATCATATGTAAGTATTGAACTAAAACAAGCAATAGCAAACATAACTACCATGGGGATAGAACATTAGCTAGTCTATGAACATAAATGTTGAAATGCAATGTAAGATGGACATTTTAAGAGAACAAAACCTACACTTACCCAAGTTATTGAGATACAATGCAAGGCATATTGAGGACACACCATATTAAAAATGAGAGTCCACTTCATGATGATCGAAAGCTAGACAGTGGTTATTGTAAAGCAAGATCCAAAATCCGAAATAAACAATATGCATTTAACTGAAATGCCTATGAATGTAATCGCTGGAAATGCAAGCAAGGTTGCAAGAAATGTCAAGATTGTTGGAGCATCAATGAAGGTAAGATCTAGAAATACTAGCACAAATGTAGTTATTACACAAGAGACAAAGAATTTAAGAGGCATCAGCAAATGCTACATCAGGCAACACTGGCATGGAACAAGATAGGGGATGAGTGACGATAATGCTTTTGAGGTACAAATTGTTGGACACCTAATCCTAAATGGGTTAGTGTGGAAACTGAATAGACTAAGTAGTCCAAGAGACCTTGGGATGTGAATCCCAACGGTCACATAATGTACTATAAATGTATATCATTTGTCAATAAAAATTGTATTGCATGTTTTATCTTTCATATCTTTCTGGATGTCCATGTGTGTTTAACATGGTATCAGAGCGGGCGTATTCCTGCCCTGCATAATTAATTTGAGCCATTTGTTTATGGCCTTTCTGTGCAGTTTATTTCTGGCATATTCTTTTTAATTATGTCTGCCATACCTGTCTGCCACACCTGAGATAACCATATACACAAAGATGCAGCGGAAATAATACTTCATTTCATTAATGGAAAATACTGAAATATGCTTACAACCAGAATTGGAAATAAACCAGCTAGGGCGATGGTAGCTTATCTCTGAGAAGAGATGTGCGGCTACATGCCTCTGAACTGTTCCGAAATGTGTTACAATGAGGCTCGAAGGCTTATTTATTGAGAAACAATGGAAGACCCTTCACATTCCAAAACCTAACCCTAGAAGATGAAACGCCAAATTGTGGGCCCCGTTTTGGGTAAATTGATATATCAATTTCCTGGGGTCGTAACTTTGGCATACGATCTCCGTTTGACGCGTATGATAGCTCGTTAGAAAGATCTATTCGAGAACTACCACTTTTGGAAGGGAAACATGGATGGACCCATGTTACCCCCAGATTTCCCAAAAAACGTCGTTTAGGGCCTCAAAACGGCTCCGGAAGTTCAGGACCCGAAAAAACTGCTAAAAATAGTAAATTGTGCTACAATTACAGAAACTGAAAGAGACAGTTGTGGGGGTCCAAATGGGATAGGTGTGTGGCCACCAACATCCACCTGTATCATTCCTCCCCCCTTAGGAAGCAATGGTCCCCATTGCGTTGAGTTCCTCCATCTGCTGAACTTGTCCTGCAATCTCTGATGTGTCCAGTAATGGTGGGAAGCATGGTCGACGACAATCCACATTGAACACTTGGTGCAAGCAAAGGAATGGAGGAAAGATGTGCTCCAAAGCATTGTTCCCCATAGCCTTGGTACTGTTGTAAGGACCTTGTCGGAGTGGTCTGAGCTTCTGATGGGTTCTGGTAAGGCGTTCTTTCTGTCGGTGCAACCAGACTTTGTTGCCCACCTGAAACTTGTGTGGTACCCCTGTGGGTGAGGAGAAGTTGTTTCTGTGTTCTGTCATGACTGTATCCCTCTACTGCTGCTGCTGCGTGGAGGAACCCTTTGCGGGGGTCATGGATGTAGCAACGATCTTCCCCTTACTTTGGGAGTGAACCATACAGATGAATTTCCTGGTCTGTGATATGAGCTTGCTGCCTTTCTTAACAGTGATCAAAGATGTGGCGGTAGGTGGGGCTACTTCCGGTATCCTGTATAATGAATTATTCAAAGAAATAATGACAGCACGAGGCCTTGACTCATACACAGCATGTCGCCTCCACAAGTATGGCTAGCCTAATAATACATCAAAAACATCTAGAGGTGTAACATCACACAATAACTCGTCTGTGAAACGCTTGATGCTGTAGGGAAGGCGGCACTGCTGGCGAACTTTCAGATCTCGTCCTTCATGAAGCCACTCGATACTGTATGGTTGTGGGTGTGGTGTAGTCGGTAGACCCAACTGCTTCACGACCTCTACTGAAATAAGGTTCTTTTGGCTGCCACTGTCGACAATGAATCGTAGTGGCGAACCCTTCACCCACATCTGTGAGTGGAAAAGACGTTCCCCCTCCTCTGGCTCTTCGGGCTCATTCTTCTGGATCTTGGCAGTGGCGACAGTGGCGCTGGGATCCGCATCAATGATCTGCTTCCCTTTACCATTCCCCTTGTCGGGTTCTGGCTCAGGATCTGAACATGCCTTTGATTCGGAAGCCTTCAACTCGGCCACCAGCGACTGCTTGGTCCGACACTCGCTTGTGTTATGAGTGGGACACTTGTGGAACTCACACCACTTTCCTGTGTCCTTCTTCGGCTTCGTGGTGTTGTTCTTTTCTTGTGGCTTCGACGGGTTGTCTTGGGTCACCCTGCCTTGGCTCTGTCCTTTGGGCTTTGGATTTGCAGATCCAAAGTCTCGCTTCTTCTGTTTGAACTTTTGCTCGATTTTGACAGCGTATCGGTATGCCGTGCCAAGCGAGGAGACGTCCAAGAACTCCATCTTTTCCTGGATGTATCTGTGTAGGCAACCGCGGTATTTGAGTACCAGATGCAGCTCAGAATATTTGATACCCAACTGCGTGCGAAGGGTATGAAAAATGTTTGTGAACTCAGACACATCTTGGTCTCGTCCCTGCCACAACGTGGTCCATCTGATGTATTTGTCCTCATAGCTTTTGACAGGGTAGTACTGCTCCTTAATGGCATTCCGAAAGTCATTCCAAGTGGGTGCGGCTGAAAATAGTGAGCCTGTACTT
>APFE031470620.1:1290-47670 GCA_000404065.3 Pinus taeda | reverse complement strand
CACATAATACATCATTAACTTGACCATTGCCTAGATGAATAGTTCCAGTCCCTACAACACTAAGAGATCTATCATCACCAACATATATATTTTTGGTGTTACAATCATTTAAAGAAGAAAACATGGCTTTGTTTTTTGGCCATGTGATAAGAAGCTCCAGAATCAATGAGCCACTCATGAGAATGAGAAGAAGAATACATTTAGTGCATAACCAGACCGAGATGCTTGACAACCACATGCAGAAAGTGTTATTCCTAAAGATGAATTTGAAGTTGAAGAGTGCTCCAAATGGATGTTATGCTTCTTCATTGCTGCTTCCAAGGCTTCCATCTTCTTAAAGCATTTGGATTCGGGTGGCCATCTTGATTACAAAAGTTGCAATGTCTATCAGTCTTCCTCCCTTTGCTTTTATTTTCCTTATCATTTTGTTGAGATGATTTTTCATTTTGAGAATGAAATTGCTTAGGACCCTTGCTTGGTTTAGGAGCATTCTTTTTAGGATATTGCTTCTTAGGATTCTTTGAATTTGGTTGTTGTTGGGCAGCTAAAGATTTCTTAGAAGAGTTTCCAAGATTAATAAGACCAAGATGCAAAAGTTTTCTTATTCTCTTATTAAAGAATCACAAAGGCATTAAAAGAGGGGGACTTGTAGTCGTGTCCTTGAGAAATAAAGGCTTCTCTAGTAGAATAGAAGGTGGAAAGAAACATAGAGTAGGCTAGTACCAACTTAGTAAAAATGGAATAGATAAGGCTACCATCTTCTTTCTCAACCTTAACACCTTCCAAGAGAAATATAAGGGTCTTGAACTTAGACAAAAAATCTTCAATGGAAGAAAAATTATTGGGGTCCAACGTAGGCAACTCATTTTTGAGTTGATGGGCTCTAATTTCATTTTTAATTCCAAAAAATTTAGTGAGTTGTTTCATTGCTTCATTAGGGGTATCAAGTTCTGCGATATAGAATCTAAGGTCTGGAGAAATAGACATCCCTATCAACCCACGTGCTTGATCTTGTCTATTTTCCCATTTGGCTACCTTATCTTCATCTTTAGGTTTAGTTTCTTGGCCTGAGGCTATTCTGTAAAGACCTTTACTTTTAAGTAAATCCACAATGTAGGACCACCATTGGAAGTAGTTGGTGTTGTCAAGAATAACTTGGCATGGAATTTCCATTTCAACGGAAACTACAGTTGTAGATGCTGAAACTAAGTGTTCCAATGGAAAGATTTTGAAAAATTAGGCCAATTAAAAAAAAAAGGCTCTGAAAACGGCTTCCGGATGAAAAAGTTATGACTTTTTGAAGAAAAATTGTTGAAGATGCCGACAAAGTGCATGAATGTGCGGAAGTGAATGCTAATGTTATATATATTTTTTAAAATCTCCCCCTTTTCCAAACTTAATCTAATTATCTCACTTAAAAAAAGATTTTATGTGACCCACTTTTATAAATAAGTGAAAGTCACTTTTACAATGATACTTTATGAACTACCCACTAAATTGTAACTTATATAAAAGATAAAGAGACTTTAGAATTATAAGTGACTCACTTTTTATAATGGGTGAGAACACTTTTACATAAAGTAACTTTAAAACATAAGTTACATGTGCTTTTTGAGAAAGTAACTCAACAAAAAGAAAGACTTGAACTCAAGACCTCTATTCTCATTAAGTAACTTTGGACCAAGTGAGCTAGTTTAAAAGGTTAGTAATTTTTGGAAAAGAGGAAGAGATTTTGTTTTTTTTGTCATTGAAGCTTTGGGATGTGTGCTTACTTGAAAAATCTCTTTTTGCCTACAAAACAAAAAACCACACAACCCGACATGGACATACAGAAAAACCAAACCTTATGGCTTCAAGTTAGCTTTTACCAGAAACTAAATATTTTCCTCAATATTTCTGATTTTCCGAGATCACACTAAGGCGCGGCAGAAAAGAGCATACGCATGAGAAAAATCCGTCCTTTTTGTTTATGATTTGCCCAAATCACACAGAGTCACTGGGCAAAGAACATACGCAGAAATGAAAGGTATAGATCTGGTAATACAAAAAACAGAGAGCTAAATAAACCGAAATAAATAGAGAGATGAATAACTAAAACTGCAAATAAAGACTGTATACCTCTAGATCTTAAAATTGATGTAGCTAGGGCTACTGGAAATCTTTTCGCGTGAAACAAAAGGGGTTTCTCATTGGAACAGATGCTCCTAACACAATAGAGCAGCCCTCTCGGCCCGAAAGCAGTCAAAATAGTAGATCTAGGAAACGACAGTCGCATGCACTTGTCTCAGCTTTGGATTTGGATCACTAACGGATGCGGTCCTCAAAGAGCTCTGATACCATGTAGGAATTTACAAGGTAAGTTCCTCATATAGAACACCAAATTACACCGCTCACAAATAGATCACAGATCAATACAACAGTATCCTTAACGTGGTTAAAACACTCAAAGAGGGAAACAGTCCACGGCCTGAGCCAACGCAGCCACTTCAGGGAATTTATTAATAAAAGAAATAAAATTTACATAAGCTTCTCTCGTGAATGGTCACCCTACAAATGACCCTCCATGCTCTTTAAATAGAGATCATGGACCAATTGGGTGTTAAGCCATGGATCAAGTGTCCATAATATCGAGGAGAGAATGAACCGTCAGATCACTTCATGTCTAGAACATAGCGTGATAGTCAGATTGTAAGTTACAAAAGTACATAGTAAAGAAACACACTTTACCTAACTCTACACTAGACCAAATTATACTTAACTATTTCCTACGTGTCGGAATGTCCTAACAAAAATTGAGAACATGGTAATCTCATTATGTAAGAAAGCTATATACTTGTGATGATCTAGACGTTGTTGAGACATGCAAAAATTGAGAACATGGTAATCTCATTGTGTAAGCAAGCTATATACTTGTGATGATAAAGTTATTGGTTTTGATCGAGTAGAGGTAGAGGCAATGTTACCCACCATCTTTGGGTAGTGTCTATAGGAGAAAAATTTTCTCCTAGATGGTCCTCAACCAGCAACCCCTTACAGCCACCAGATAGCTCAATGTGACACTATCTCCGCCACCTGAGGTAGCCATATTCTCTCTCACTCATTTGTTATGATCGTATGTTTGAAGGTGTGCCTTCTAACCCCAAAAATATGGCTTTCATTGTGTAGTTGGGTATTTTTGTTTACTTGTCATGGGCACTTTTAGGCATGGATTAGTGGGAGGATTCGGCAGAAAGAGTGGGCTTGGTTTGTACTCTTGTCTCCTCTATCCAATTTGATGGTTAACCTTGTATCTTAGTCCCATGGGATCTCCTTATTGGATACTAGCTTTAGCGGTGGCACTACATGGGAAACCCTGATTTTGGTTGTGTGGTCCCGCTTCCCAACACAATATACATCACTCTCCTCCGCTCATTATAACCCCATTCAACATATTTCCCATCTAGGTCCACATTAGTCCATTGTGTCCACAAGGAGTTAGCCTCCCCTATCCACACTTTGGGTCGGGCCTAGAATGATGCCTCAGAGGTTGATGCAGCTAAAAGAAAAGAAAAATCATAATTTGGCCACTATCAAATAGGAAATGTACCTTAAAATGCAAAAGATGGTCGGGACATACAAATTTAGCATGTGGGCAAAAGCTGAGCATGAGCTCTACCCCTATAATCATGGCCATCACCCTGCTTCCTAGGGCCCCTCATATTGGCCCCTTACATCAATAAGGAACCCATGATTGTCCCAACCCTTGGTGGGCGATGAACTACCCACCTTAAGGGGATATTAACTATTATATATTACATATCATGTTGTCATCCCCTGGAGCCCCAAGTAGTTACAAAAGAAAAATCTATAAAAGGCAAAAGACATATGAAGAAGGGTGGAAAAACAATGGTCGGGGTAACTCATGTACCATGATTGCTCCCTTCTATATTCATAAACCCAAATGTGGGCTTCCTTTATTTTAGCTACCCTTGTATTATGGCATGTGGCTTGGAGCCTTCTCGATGTACCATGGACATGTCACTCCCTTAGACTTGGTTAACCTTCTTCTTGAACTTGGAAACACTTGTATGTTCTAAAGCCCACCACTATGGAAGGGCATGCCACTAGGAAGTATCCACTTGGATCCATGATTTGTAAGCTCATTTGCTCAATTGCACTAACGTTTAGTTGTACTAGAAGGTGAGGGGACGCATTTGATCTTATATACGATTACAGGTGGGTCTTCATTTGGGGTTTGGTCTCCTTATACGGGGTCCAAGCCCTCCTGAGGGTCATGTTGGCATTCGTAGGGTGAGCATTGAGAACCATGAGGCTCCATCATAGAAGAGAGTAGATTGCCACTTCACGGGATCTTTCAGTTCTACTTATTGCTTGCTCATTTTCCACCTATTGGACGATGATGATGCACCTGGACCACCTTACCCAGTTGACTCCACTCCTGCACCACACACTTGGCAGTTGATCCAAGGCCCATATGAGGATGTCCCATCATGGGAGACAATAGGAGGGCTTGCATCATTCTTCCAGCCCTTACAAATGGGACATAGGCTTGTTCGAACCATTTGGAGACCCATGACAAGGTTTTGTGCCCCCATAGCCACTTGGACGCACCACAACTCATTTACTTGGATATCAAGGGGCCACCCCCTTTATCACTATGTTTGAAGCTCATTCATTCATCTTGGCACACATTGGACTCCACTAGGCCTCTTCAATGGCCCTTCGACCTATTGTATCTATCATTTTGCCCTCTTGAGAGGTTTATTGTTGTATTATGGAGCTATCTTGGTGGGCTTGTCACCAAGTTATGTTATTTTGCACATTATTTTATTATTTGGGGCATTATTAGGCAAATTGAACCCCTTAGGGAGGATATATACTGATGTGATGATCATTTCATTTAAATCTAGAGAAGATTACATCGGATACATGATTGAGGAAGCAATCCCCTAGCTGCAATCTAGAGGATGCAACAACCAATGCCAATGTTTTTTAGAGCAGATGAGCAGCAAATTGCTTGGTGATTACTATGATCTAGGAAGAAGTTATATTGAGTCGGGCCCTACTCAATATAACTAGTGAGATGACCAAAAATAAATTACACAAAAGGAAAACAAAGAGACGCAAAATGGAAGAAATGGAATAATAATTCCATCATTACAAGGAAAACTTTAAGGTAAGCTCTAGATCACCAAATCTCATATAGAAACTTTATACTTAACCATTGATGCAAAACAAAGTTTCAAGGATTGATTGTAAGCAATATGACGATAAGCAAGTATAAGCAAAGAAATAAGAAATGGGAAGAAGCTAATACGTTATGTGAAGTTGAAAATGAGGATAAAGTAGAAAAAATAAATTAAATGTATCAATGTCCAAAAACAACCATTGAAGTAGGTCACTAGGACAAATAACTCTAACTAATTCAATTTTAATACAATTATCAAACTATGCTATGTACAACTACTTAAATAAGGCAAGGACCAACAAACATAATTATCATAGAGGTAGAATCTTAGCTATACTACGAGTAACGAAATTAAATGCTAAAACGCAATATTAGAGGCAGAATGTAATAAAATGACACCTACACTTTACCCAAATGGAAGCAATGCAATGCAAGAGCCAATTAAAGACATGCCATTCATAAAATGAGACTCTATTTTAACACGTTGGCAATAGATATGTGAGAAAAATACAATAAGATCCATAAATAAGATGTGAAAAGGAAGGAAAAGATTGAAAACATTGTGATCTGCAAAATTTTGAACATTGTAATCCCATTGTCTAATCAATTTATGATAAAGTTATTGCTTTAGCTGGAGTAGAGGTGGAGGCAACACCATATCCTTAGAAAGCACAAGAAATGAGTGGAGGTGAGAGTAGAAATGAAAGGATGTAGCTATGTTAGTGAAGAACCAATCAAGGCAAGAACCAACCATGCAACCTGCAGCTAGAAAGGGAAACGGGGGGTCTCAATGCTAGCAAAATGCCCACAAAGCTATGAAGTGATAACACTACCACACCTTCCTCACCCCAATAGTCAATATAAGGGAAACCTACAAGATTGTTTGTAATGAAAGAAATAAGATGAAAATAGAGGCAAAGAAAAAGAAATGGAAGAAGAAAGATGTATTTGAAGCTTAGAATGATAGGAGAGTAGAGAAATAAGTTTAACGACCACAGTATTAAAGCAACAACTGAACTACCATATGTAAGTATTGATCTAAAACAAGTAGTATAAAGCCTAACTACCATGGTGATAGAATATTAGCTAGTCTATGAAAATAAATGTTGAAATGAAATGTAAGATGGAGATTTTAAGAGAACAAAACCTACACTTACCCAAGTTATTGAGATACAATGCAAGGCATCTTTAGGACATGCCATATTAAAAATGAGAGTCCACTTCATGATGATAGAAATCTAGACATGGTTATTGTAAAGCAAGATCCAAAAAATAAAATAAACAATATGCATTTAAATCAAATGGAGAATATCCAAAACTATGACATGTACTTACTTAGAGAATAAGCATTGTCAATCTAGTATCCTGCTGAGAAGTGCAAAAAATGTGAGTGTGTTAGCCTCATTGTTGAAGCAAGTTATGTACATGTGGTGATAATCTTAGAGGTTTCAGTGCACCAACTAGAAAGGATGCAAGTCAAGCCAAGAATGAAATATAGAAGAAAAGCAACTTAACTTATACGAAAATAAAACAAGAACTAAATTATGAAATGTAACAATTGAAATGAGACATGGCATAGAAATCTTAACTAACATGGAAGTAAAGAGGAATGAGATATGAAATTAAACATTGAAGCAATATGTAGGAAGAGAACATTAAGAGATAGATATTTGCATGTATCCAAGCGCAAGGTGATGAAATGTAAAACTTTGTTTAGGGTGTGCCATATGAAAGATGAGAACTTGTTTGGATAGCATAATCAACTAGATTTGAATACCAGAAAGAAATAGCCATAAATGAGACAAAAGGAAAAAAATCAAAATAGGAAATAAAGAAAATTTAATAATACATTAACTATACTCACCCGATGATGTGCTATTGGCACTATATTGTTCTCTTCCCTACTTTACAACAAATTAATACATGCAATATCAGAAACGGGCTCATGCAATTATAACCAAAGCATTCATGACTATAATTGAAGATTATTTATTGAACATAACAACATTTAAGTCCACATTTTATATAAGATAATCACATGATAAGGATAGTGGACCATGTCGAAATGTGTAACTAGGTTCGGTCTTCATAAATATGAAATGTAATTTTGATTCTTGTATATTGCAAATAGAAAGAAAAATTATTATTGTTATTTTGTAGCATGAGTTTCATGCTCAAAGTCTTTTATTTAGAGGTTAAGCACCCATTGAGTGCTTCTAGGGTTTATCCTAGGGTCAAGAAGTCAAAAAAGTCATTGTCATATGAAGAAGACCCCATTGGGCACATTGTAACATGTCAAAATAATTATTTTTGTATTTAAAATTGTCGAAATACCCTCCAAGACCACGTGGGCCTAGCAACTAAGAAGTCGGCCTCATTAAGGCACGTCGTCCTCCTTGGAAGCCTATATATAGGAGGGAACTCGACCTCCTATAAACACTCACTTCTCATCATCTAAGCGAAGAAGAAGAAGGACGAAGGACAAAAGGTTTGGGTTATTTCTCTCTATCTCTATCTCTCTCTTCCTCTCATGTAAAGGAGGAACACTAGGGTTTTGATGTTGCAAGATCAAAGTTGAGGAAATTGCATAAAGAAGATCGAAGAAAGGACTATCAGGTCACCTACAAGCCCTAGAAGGAGAAGCAACCCAAGTGAAAGTCAAAGAAAGCTTCGAAAGCCCTAGAATTGCTCACACGTGTGGAAGTAGTAACAGTTGCAGGGGCTGAAAATTTCAAACCTGCATTAGAGGCTGAAATTTTGTAGCTAGGGGTCGAAATTGTGCAACTGGAAGAGATTTGACTGGGTTTGACTTGGATAGAAGAAGCACATCATCAAGAAGGTCTAGCTTGGTCTTGGAAGGGTATTGGTATTGGTCTAGAGATCTTGGAATTCGTCATTTGAAGAATCTATAAGAAGAGAAGAGATTTGTGGGTTTACCTCTCATGTGGAAAAAGTTTTGGCCCTGGCTTGCAACTTACATCCTGTGTTCTTGTGTACTATTGATCTTCTTGTTTTGGTAGTTGTTTGATGATAAGAACAATATAATAATAATAGAAGAAGTTAATAATTAAGGAAAGTAAAAAGACATCACAAGCAGTGATCAAGTTTAAGAGAAATCAGCTTAATTGCAGCCCTATAGATTTCTCAACATGGAATTAGAGCTAACGTTGGATGAGGGCATGATGAAGGTCACTACATCTTTGAAGAAATCATTGCAGTGTTCTATGGTGGCAAGTCATCTCAAGCAAGGTATCAAGGCATTATGGAGTCTCCTATTATCCGTCACGAATAGTATGACCAAGACTTCTACAAAGGACAAAGGGTTATTCTCAGCACTTACAGGTACGTTTGAAGATGAAAATATTTGGGTAACCAACAGTGAAGCATCAATACATATGACAGGTGAGCACAAACAACTAAAGACCTTATCAAAAGGAAAATATTCCTACTCGGTTGAACTTGGTTACAAGAAGAGCTATCTTGTAAGAGGAATTGGATCAACTTTGTTGGTGCTGGAAAATGGAGGAAACATTCATCTCAATAACATTTTGTTCAAACCAAGTTTGCAAAATAACTTACTTTCCATTTCATGTCTAGAAGATAAGGGAGATAGAGTCGCTTTTATAGATGGAAACGTTGAGGTATGGGATAAAAGCTCTAGCATCGACAATGCAAAATTCATTGGGATTCGCGAAGAAAGACTCTACAGGTTGCTGGTGCCTCTCTCTCAAGCTTTAGTTCACATTGAAGTAATTCCATGTGAACTTTGGCATAGAAAGTTTGGACACTTTCACTACAAAATCTTACCCACTCTAAATTCAATGGTGAATGGCATCCCTGAACTTAAGGAGGATCATGAAGGAGTGTGCAAGGGATGTGCATTACTAAAAATGCTAAGAAACCATTTAGAAGCAGTGCTTCAAGATCAAAATAAATCTTGGATCTCATTCACTCAGATGTTTGTGGTCCTATGTCTACAAAGTCTCTTGGAGGTCATATATATTATGTAATGTTTATTGATGACCACTCAAGGAAAACTTGGATCTATTTGCTGAAATCCAAGGATGAAATATTCAACAAATTTCAAGAATTCAAGGTTGAAGTAGAGAGTCTTACAGAAAGGAGGATAAAGGTACTAAGATCTGACAATGGAGGAGAATACAAATAAAAGGAACTCATAGATTTCTGTAAGGAGGCTAGAATTATGAGGGAGTTAATAGTCCCATATAATCCAAAGCAAAATGGAGTTGTTGAACGAAAGAATTGCTCGATTGAGGAAAGTGTTAGAGCCATTTTGCATGATCAAGAAATGCCTAAAGTTTTTAGAGGTGAAGCAACAAAAACTATTGTCTACATTCAAAATCGAAGTCCTCACAGATCACTAAATAGCATGACTCCTAAAGAAGCATTCACTGGGAAGAAACCAATGTAGACCATCTCTGTATATTTGGTTGCCCTATCTACATTCACATTCCGAAAGATAAGAGAAAGAAGTTGGATCCTACAAGCATGAAGGGAATATTTGTTGGATATAGTAATACTTCAAAGGCATATAGGATCTAGATAAAGGAAGGGCACATAATAGAAGTAAGCCAAGATGTGATATTTGATGAAAGTATTGCATTCAAGAAATCAAAGGACCTCCAGATTGACTCTGATGATGAAGAACTTCCAATATTCGAAGAAGAATGCACAAGGGAGGAATAGGATTCAAATCATGAAGAAGAAGGTCCCAGTGAACCTGGGCAACAAGTGATCATCCATAGAAATAGAAAGAGACTTAATTGGTTGAAGACTACTTTTCTAGATGCAGAAGGACATGGGGCAGCCAAAGGTACGTTCAGGGAAATTAAGAAGCCCAAAAGATATTCAAGGTATGTAGCCTATATGACAAAGTTAATCGAAGCAGAACCATCCTCCTTTGAAGATGTTGTCAAACATCAAGAATGGAAAGATGATATGAATGAAGAATATCAATCAATAATGAAGAATGGAGTTTGGGAAATCATTCCTAGGTCTAAAGACAAATATGTGGTAACTTCCAAGTGGTTCTACAAGATTAAACATGTGGCAGATGGAAGTATTGATAAATATAAGGCAAAATTTGTGCCTAGGGGTTTCTCCCAACAAGAAGGCATTGATTATGAAGAGACATTTGCACCTACAACAAGGTATACAACTATAAGATCATTAGTCTCTTTGGCAGTATCAATGGGACGAAACATCCTTCAAATGGATGTCAAGACAACATTCATGAATGGTACTATCGATGAAGAAGAATATATAGAACAACCCTCGGGATTCGAAGTGAATGATAGAGAGACTCATGTATGCATGTTGAAGAAGGCACTTTATGGCCTTAAGCAAGCACCAAGGGCTTAGTATGCAAGTATGGACACATATCTACAAAGATTGGGCTTCTCGAAGAGTTCTGCTGATCTAAATCTCTATATCAAGGTCGTGAAGGATGAGCCCGTAATCATACTTCTATATGTGGATGATCTTCTCATAATAGGCACGGAAGGTCGTATTGAAGAGTGCATTCTTCTATATGTGGATGATCTTCTCATAACAAGTGCAGAAGGTCGTATTCAAGAGTGTAAAAAGAAATTGGAAACAAAATTCAATATGAAGGATCTAGGGTTGATGCATTATTATTTGGGGTTAGAAGATTAGCAAGGACCTGATGAGACATATCTAGGGCAAGGAAAATATGTGATTGAGATGCTGAAAAGGTTTGACATGATGGATTGTAAACCTATGACCACCCCTATGGTCACAAATTTGAAAAGGCTAAGAAGTTTTGATTCAAGCCCTGTGGATTCGACAAGGTATAAACAATTGGTTGGCTATCTGATGTATTTAGTAAATACTTGACCAAACAATTGTTTTGCAATGAATATTCTCAATCAGTTCCAGGTAGAGCCCAAGCATGACCATTGGATAGTAGCCAAGCATATATTGAGATATCTGCAAGGAAAAATCCATTATTTCTTGAAGTATGATAGAAAGAATGATGTCCAATTGATTGGATATACAAATTCTCACTGGGGAGGCAATGAGATGGATGCGAGAAGCACCACTGGAGGATGTTTTAGTTTGGGATCCTCTGTGATATCCTGGAGGAGTAGAAAGCAAGAATTGATTGCTTTGAGTAGTGATGAGGCTGAATACATTGCACCCTGTGAAGTAAGCAGAGAAGTTGTTTGTTTAAGAAGTTTTTGTCCAACTTGTTTGAAGGACCTATGCACCCTGTGGTGATACATTGTGACAACACCAACTGCATAAGGTCCTCTGAAGACCCAAAGTTCCATGGAAAGAACAAAGCACGTAAATAAAAAGTATCATTACATACGAAAGTTGGTGCAAGATGCAGTGTTGCAGCTACAATATATCTCCATTGATGAGCAGGTAGCGGATGTTTTGACAAAATCTCTTCCTAATAAGAAGCTTGTGTATTTGAGAGACAAGCTTGGATTGGTTGACATCTCCTCCCTAGTTGAGAGGGAGAGATAAACACAACATTATTGTCTTCACTTTGTGAAGAAAGAATGGAGGATTGGGTAAGTATCTGGTTTCAGATACTCTTTGAGGATGAGGTAGGGCATCCAAAATGTAAGAGTAGTCGAAGAGAAAATTCCTTGAGGATGTGTTATTCCAAGATAGGATTTGTCCTAAAAGGAGATACCCTTTGAACACCCGGGTGGGGTATGTGCCTTGAGAGACAATGATGATGGTGTCTATCAGTCATTGGTCTCGCCAGCATTGTGCTATGATCTTGCGGAGAGATAGAGTTGTTAGTCAAGGCCTTGCTAGTAACAATGTTGGTTGGTATGATGCAAAAAGACAAGATGAAATCATAGATTATGAGATGGCTTACGAATCTGACTCTTCTTATGAGATATTTTCACTTTGAGAATGTCCATGCACCATTATGAATACCACCCTAGTTAAGAGGGAGCGTTGAAATGTGTAACTAGGTTCGGTCTTCATAAATATGAAATGTACTTTTGATTCTTATATATTGTAAATAGAAAGAAAAATTATTATTGTTATTGTTGTAGTATGGGTTTCATGCTCAAAGTATTTTATTTAGAGGTCAAGCACCCATTGAGTGCTTCTAGGGTTTTTCCTAGGGTCAAGAAGTCAAAAGAGTCATTATCATATGAAGAAGACCCCATGGGGTACATTGTAAGTTTGTAACATGTCAAAAGAATAATTTTTGTATTTAAAAGTCTCGAAATGCCCTCCAAGTCCAAGTCGGCCTACAAAATAAGAAGTCGGCCTCATTAGGGCGTCTTGTCCTCCTTGGAAGCCTATCTATAGGAGGGAACTCGACCTCCTATAGACACTCACTTCTCATTATCTAAGCAAAGAAGAAGAAGAAGAAGGCTAGCGAAGGAAGAAGGACGAAGGACGAAATGTTTGGGTTATTTCTCTCTCTCTCTCTCTCTCTCTCTTTCACACGTGCAAATAAGGAAGGCTAGGATCTTGATGTTATAAGATCGAAGTTGAGGAAATTGCAGAAAGAAGTTCAAAGAAAGGACTATTAGGTCACCCACAAGCCCTCGAAGGACAAGCAACCCAAGCGAAGGTCAAAGGAAGCTTTGGAAGCCCTAGAATTGCTCACATGTGTGGAAGCAGTGGTAGTTGCAAGGGCCAAAAATTTCAGACTTGCAGTAGAGGCCGAAATTTTGTAGTTTAGGGTCGATGGTGTGCAACTGAAAGAGATTTTACTAGGTTTGAGTTGGACAAAAGGAGCACATCATCAAGAAGGTCTAGCTTGGTCTTGGAAGGGTATTGGTCTTTGTCTAGAAATCTTAGAATTTTTCATTTGAAGAATCTATAAGAAGAGAAGAGATTTGTGGGATTTCCTCTCAAGTGGAGAGGTTTTGGCCTTGGCTTGTAGCCTACATCCTGTGTTCTTGTGTACTGTTGTTAAATTTGGCAACTAGGGCCAAACATCACTTTGGACAGCTCTTATGAGGCAACTGATATTTTTCTTGGATTCCTCTTTTCGAGAAGTGTATGTTTGATCTAAAGATCATCCCATTCTGACATGTACAAATGAAGTTATGAATTTATTTTGAAAATGGACAAATTGTCAAGGTCGGCCAGCTATCAAATTAGCCTCCTCCAACCTTCAACATTGCATATAAATACAAGGTGCATCCTCATTTTGGCATCTCATCTCATTCATATTTCTCTCTCTCATCTTGATTGGGTATGGATTTTTTGGCCTCTCTCTCTCCACACACGCCAAAGGAAGATTGTCTTTTCTAGCTGCTGCGTTGAATAGATTTAACTGAAATTTCAGGAGCTTGACTTTGACCAGCATTGACCTTGTTTCACTTCAATTTTGTGAGCAAGACTTCTGTTTGGGCAGGTCGTTGTTCTGGGCATAAAACCCAAGGCAGTTGGACCCCTACGTTGACCAGTGTTGATTGCCCTAATTCAAGTTGTTGAGTTGACTTTTGTTGAACAGATTTGACTGGTTATTTTCAGGCTGCATTATCTTGCTGTTAGAGGCCGAGTTGACCAAGGTTGACCAAGCTATTTTGGAGATCAATTTCAGCCCTATTGATTACCGTTGACTTTCTAGTTAGGGCTTTTTGTTTCTGCTATTTTGACTCATCAGTTTGGGCAAGTGAATATTGTAAATTGTACTCTCTCTTTGTGCTGAACTTTTGAAGAATTATAAGAAGAATTGATCAAGGGTTCCCCACATTGGGGTTTGTCCCTGGCTGGTGCCCTATCTTGTGTCCTCTTTTGTTGGCTTGTCTTCTACTGTTATTGTTTATGTTCTATCTGCATTTTACTATCATGTTGATGTGATTGCTATACTGGATATGTTATTGGGCTAATAGCGAAAATTAAAGTAAAATTTCTCTAAGCATAGAACATACCATTGTTATCCTAAAATTAACATGGTATCAGAGCTGAGGTGAAGACAAAGCCTAAGCAAGAGTGAAGAGCAATCACTAAGAGGAGCAATCACTAATCAAAGACAAGATTCAATGGCCTCCACATCCTACTTCAAGTTTGATGATAAGCTTCATGATAAGTCTGATTATCATGCATGGAAGATGTCTCTTGATTTGACTTTAGAAGAGCAAGATGTCATGGATCATGTGTAGGGAAAGATTCCAGAACCTCCTTCAAATGCACCGGTTGCTACTAAGACAAAGGAAAAGAAGGGTGAAGTCAAAGCCAAGAAGATCATCAGGGGTTCTATTCATAAGCACTTAGTTGATTACATCTCTAATTTGAATACATCAAAGGAGATATATGACAGGTTGGTTGGCATGTTCAAATCTAGCAATGCAAATCAAATTCTTTTCCTCAAGAACAAGCTGAAGGATATAAAGAAGCAAAAAGGTGAGGATATCCAATCCTACTTCATGAGGATTACCGAGATCAAAATTGATCTTCTTTCCATTAGTGAAGTTATCGCTGATAGGGAGCTCACTCTCATTTCCCTTGGAGGTCTTCCTCCTGAATGGCATGTGTTCAACACTACTATTCCCAATAACAACAGATTTCCAGGTTTTGAAGAATTGTTGACTAGATGTTCTCCAGAAGTAACAAGGATGATGGAATTGGAGATGCCTTCGAATAGGAATAATCCTACCGCATTCTTCGCTCATGCAAAGAGGAAGAACAATGCAGGTTCAAAGAAGCAAAGTCAAGGAAGACCAGGATTCAAAAATGGAAGGAAGGGAAGATGCTTCGTTTGCAACAAGTTTGGTCACTATGTCAGGGAGTGTTCAAATAGAAGGGACACATCTCATGATGATGATCACAATCATTCCAGGGGCAACAACGACAATCAAATGAATGGCAAGTTCAACAACAAAGGGAAAAGAAATGCTTCCGCTACTCAACTTGGAAATGATCGAGCTTCTAAAAGAAAAATAAACTCCAGGTATGATTAGTTTAATGTTGTAAATACTAAGCAAAAGGAATTTTATCTTATATATGCCCTCTCTATTGCCTCTCCTTTAGATACTTTGGGAAATTGGTTGATTGATAGTGGTGCCTCAAGCCACTTCACTGGGTACAGGAAGCTCTTTCAAATCTGATAAAAAATGATACAAAATTGGAAATTATCCTTGGAGACAATGCCACCTATCCCGTGAAGGGAGTTGGGAATGTTACCCTTCAATTGAATCAAGGTAACACCGTTCATCTTCAAGAAGTACTATATGTACCTGATCTAAAGAAGAATCTAGTGTTTATATCGGTGATGGAAGACAAAGGATTCAAGGTGGCATTCATCGATGGAAAGGTAAGTGTGTGGAAAAGAGATTTCAAAGAAGCATTTACTCTTAGATTCAGGGATGATAGTTTATATCAAGTTGGAGGAAGTCCACAGGGAGCCATGTCTTGCGACACATCTCTTCAATCCAAACTATGGCACCAGAGGTTTGCTCATCTTCACTATAAGGCTCTACCTAATGCAAGGAAGATGGTTACAGGTATGCCCGAATTCAAAATAGAGCATGAAGGTGTATGTCAGGGATGCACCAAGGGGAAATATACAAGGGGACCATTCCCCTCAAATGATAGCAAGACCATGGACATTTTGCAATTGGTTCGTTATGATCTATCTGGTATGTTTCCTGTGACATCATTAGGAGGATATTTATATTATGTTGTCTTTGTGGATGACTTCTCTCGCATAAACATGGATATATTTCTTGAAGAAGGGTGAACTATTCTCATGGTTCCGTGCCTTCAAAGCCTTGGTGGAAAATCAAACAGGGATCAAGATCAAGATATTGAGGACTGATAATGGAACTGAGTATGAGTCAAATGAATTCAATGACTATTGCAGGGAAGTTGGCATTAAGAGGGAAACTACTACTGCATATACTCCTGAGCAAAATGGTGTTATTGAAAGGAAGAATCGTTCCATTGTAGAAGCCACTCGTGCCATGCTTCATGGTCAAGGACTTCCAAAGTTCCTATGGGGAGAAGCTGCCAACATTGTTGTCTATGTTCAAAATCGATGCCCTCATCAAGCATTGGACTCCAAGACTCTCGAAGAAGTTTTCATCGGTAAGAAACCTGATGTTTCTCATTTTAGAATTTTTGGTAGCCCCGTATACTTTCATGTGCCGAAAAAAGAGAAGTAAATTGGATGCATCTAGGAAGAAAGGAACTTTTGTGGGCTACAGTGAAACTTCTAAGGCATATAGAATCTATGTGCCTAGTCAAAGAGAAGTAGAGTTGAGTCATGATGTCACCTTAGATGAGGATTCTGCTCTAAGGAAGATTAGCAACTTTCCTATTCCAAGGAAGGACAAAGAAGTAGATGCAGGAAATCAGGGAGATTCGCAGGATGAGCCGATGCCCGATGTTGAAGAACCAATGGATCCCATTGATCCTCCTCCTCATGAGCCCTCCTCCTCCAAAAGGAGACCCTCATGGTTGAGGGAAACTCTCGAATATGTCGAGAGACATATTGCACCGAGGAGGACATTTCGTGAAAGCAAGAAGCCTAATAGGTACCAAGGGTACTTAACTGTTATGAGCAACATTATTCAATCTAAACCTTGCTCATTCGAAAATTTTTTGAAGCAACAAGTATGGAAGGATGATATGAATGAAGAGTACGAGTCAATTGTGGAGAATGATGTCTAGGATGTGGTCCCTAGACCCCAGGACAAATCTGTTGTCACCTCTAAATGGCTCTACAAGATCAAGCATGGTGTTGATGGAAATGCTGAGAAGTTCAAGGCCAGATTTGTTGCTCGGGGCTTCCCTCAAAAGGAAGGTGTAGATTATGATGAGATATTTGCACCCGTTGCTCGCTACACAACCATCCGTTCGATTATAGCCCTTGCTGCCTCACAAGGATGGAATCTACACCAGATGGATGTCAAGACTGCCTTCAGGCATGGTTCACTTAAGGAGGAAGTCTATGTGGAACAACATGAGGGGTTTGAAGTTCTAGATCGTTAGACACATGTATGCAAGTTGAAGAAAGCCCTCTATGGGTTGAAGCAAGCACCCCGGGCTTGGTATGAGAGGATCGATAGCTATATGATGAAGCTAGGATTTACAAGAAGTGAAGCTGACCCAAGCCTTTACTTTAAGGTTGAGAATGATAGACCTCTCATCTTGGTACTCTATGTGGACGATCTCTTTCTAATAGGTGCAAACCCCCTTATTCACCAATGTAAGAGAGAGTTGGCTTCCGAATTTGATATGAAGTTCCTAGGACTGATGCATTACGTCCTACAGTTGGAGGTCTGGCAAAAGCCAGGGGAGATTTTCCTTTCTCAAGGAAAATATGTTGTGAAGCTACTTGAAAGATTTGGGATGGTGGACTGCAAGTCTGTGACTACTTCGATAGAACTTAACTTCAAGAAGTTATGCGAAAGTGTTGTCAGGCTGATTTGGGAAATCCTTCTAAGTATCGTCAACTCATAGGGGCCCTGCTATTCTTGGTGAACTCCCGTTTGGATATATGTTTTGCAATGAACACATTGAGTCAGTTTATGGTCGAGCCTCATCATATACATTGGATTGCTGCCAAGAATCTCTTGAGATATCTCTGGGCACAATCACTTATGGACTGCGATACTGTCGGGAATGTGAGGCTCTATGGTTACTTTGATGCAGACTGGGCTGGCAGTGTGGTGGATCGCAAAAGCACATCGGGATGTTGCTTCTCTCTAGGTTCTGCTTCAATATCATGGATGAGCAGGAAACAAAAGTCGGTTTCTTTAAGCACCGCTAAGGCTGAATACATTGCTGCTAGTTTGGCCTCCTGTGAAGCTGTCTACTTGAGGAATCTCTTTAGTGAGTCGTTTGGACATGTGTTGGATATCACTGTGATATTCTGTGACAACCAGAGTGGGATTCGTCTTTCTGAGAATCCCGTGTTTCATGACGCTCCAAGCATATTGATATCATGTACCACATTATCCGGGATATGGTACAGTGGGGAGCAATAAGGCTCCATCATATTGGGATCGATGAGCAGGTCGTCGATATTCTTACGAAGACCCTTGGGAAGGTCAAATTCTTAACCTTTCGTGAACGACTTGGAGTCGTGGAGAGACCCTCTTATGAGGGTCTTGTATGAGATGGATAGTCAGCTCTGGGAGCTCCGGGCTTGGGGTACTTCTTGGAGCTATGAGCGACCATAGGGTGACTCACCCTCCCCTAGTGGTGCACTGTGTACAGGGTGAATGGTTCACCCTCCCTTGTGATACCCCATGGTGGCATATGCATAGGCTGAGTGGTTCACCCTCCCCTATGGCATATGGGCAAGATGAATGGTTCACCTTCTCCTATTGGCACATCCTACCCATTCAGTTCGGGACTCATTGGAATTACCTCTCATCTGGCCAATGAGTAGAGAAATGAGGATAGGGACCATAGTACTACCGATGGACGCATCATGTACTACTGTACTCCCTATGCTAGGATGTTGATATTGATCTGGGATCAATGGAATCTGACTACGGGTCAATTAAGAGTGGTATGACACACTCTCTGTTGTTGGAGACTGACTTCAGGTCAGTAGAGAATGGTATGATACATTCTCGATCATTTCTTCTTTCTTCATGGTTCAGCAGAGCAGCGCAGTGTAATGACAAGGATGGTACAGATTGTCAGACATTTTGGCAGGTGATGTTCTCCCTAGTTGAGAGGGAGTGTTAAATTTGGAAACTAGGGCCAAACATCACTTTGGACAACTCTTATGAGGCAACTAATATTTTTCTTGGATTCCTCTTTTCGAGAGGTGTAGGATTGATCTAAAGATCATCTCATTCTAACATGTACAAATGAAGTTATGAATTTATTTTGATTATGGACAAATTGTCAAGGTTGGCCAACCATCAAATTAGCCTCCTTCAACCTTCAACGTTGCATATAAATACAAGGTGCCTCCTCATTTTGGCATCTCATCTCATTCATATTTCTCTCTCTCATCTTGATTGGGTATGGATTTTTGGGCCTCTCTCTCTTCACACATGCCAAAGGAAAACCGTCTTTTCTAGCTGCTGCATTGACCAGATTTGACTGAAATTTCAGGAGCTTGACTTTGACCAACGTTGACCTTGTTTCACTTCGGTTTTGTGAGGGAAACTTTTGTTTGGGTGGGCCGCTGTTCTGGGCACAAAACCCAAGGCAGTTGGACCCCCGTGTTGACCAACGATGACTCCCCTAATTTAGGTTGTTGCGTTGACTTTTGTTGACCATATTTGACTAGTTATTTTCAAGCTGCATTATCTTGATGTTAGAGGCCGAGTTGACCAAGGTTGACCGAGCTGTTTTGGAGGTCAATTTTAGCCCTATTGATTAGCGTTGACTTTCTAGTTAGGGCTTTTTGTTTCTGCTGTTTTGACTCATCAGTTTGGGCAAGTGAATATTGTAAATTGTACTCTCTCTCTGCTGAACTTTTGAAGAATTATAAGACGAATTGATCAAGGGTTTCCCCACATTGGGGTTTGTCCCTGGCTGGTGCCATATCTTGTGTCCTCTTGTGTTGGTTTGTCTTCTACTGTTATTGTTTATGTTCTATCTGCATTTTACTATCATGTTGATGTGATTGCTATACTGGATATGATATTGGGCTAATAAAGAAAATTGAAGTAAAATTGCTCTAAGTGTAGAACATACCATTGTTATCCTAAAATTAACAATTGTTGATCTTCTTGTTTTGGTAGTTGTTTGATGATAAGAACAACATAATAATAAGAGAAGAAGCTAATAACTAAGAAAAGTAAAAAGACATCACAAGCAGTTATCAAGTTTAAGAGAAATCATCTTAATTACAACCCTATAGATTTCTCAACAGACCATAACACTTACATTTTATGAAAATGAGATATTGAATCGCTGCAAACTTTGAACATTCCACTCAACCATTAGTACTGTTGCACTCAATATTTTCACAATAGGCCACCACTGAGCTAGGGCTATGATTCCATGAGAATGAACACCTATGGATGGCTCTAATATGATAAAATCAGATATATCTATCAATGTCCAACAAATTATTATTGATATAGGTCACTGGGACAAACAAGTCTAACTATTCCAATTCTAATATAATAACCAAGCTATAATTTGTAACTACTTAAATAAGGCAAAAAGCAACTAACCTAACCATCATTGACGTAGAAGCTTAGCTAAACTACGAAATTAAATGCTAAAACACGTTGTTAAAGGGAGAATGTAAGAAAATGATACCTGCACTTACCCAAAAACAAGCAAGGTAATGTAAGAGCCAATTCAACGAATGCCATTTGAAAAATGAATCCCCGTTTGCACATGTTAGGAAAAATGATATGAGTAGAATACAATAAGATTTGTAAACCAGATACAAAAAGAAAGTGAAAGGATTTAGAAATATGACACGTTTGTTTACCTAAGCACAAAAACTGGTGATCTAGATGTTGTTGAGGCATGCAAAAATTGAGAACATGGTAATCTCATTGTGTAAGCAAGTTGTATACTCGTAATGATAAATTTATTGGCTTTGCTCAAGTAGAGGTAGAGGCAACACCAAACGATTAGAAAAAACAAGAAATGTGCGAAGGTGAGAGAAGAAAAAAAAGGAGGCAGCTAAATTGATGAAGAACTAACGTAAGAAGCATCCATGTCTATGTGGAGCTAGAAAGGGAAGCGAGGGTTCTCAAAACTAGTGAAATACCCACAAAGATAACAAGTGGCAACACCACCACACTGTCACTCCAATAATCGATATAAGGGAATGCTAAACGGGTGTTCGTAAACAATAAGATGGTAAAACTAAAAACAAAAGGAAAGAAAAAGAAATGGAAGAGCAAAGATGTATTTCAAGCTCAAAATGATGGGAGAGTAGACAAACAAGTTTGATAACAACAATATTAAAACAACAAACAAACTATCATATGTAACTATTGAAATAAGACCATGGGGATAGAATATTAGCTAGTCTATGAAAATAAATGTTGAAATGCATATGTGAGATGGAGAATTTACGATTAAAAAAAACAACACTTACCCGAGTGCTTCAAATACAATGCAAGGCTTCAATCCGCTTGGTGATGATAGCAAGCCAAATGTGGCTATTATAAAACAATAACTAAAAATGAATTAAACAACATACAAAAAATAAAGGGAGAAGATTTTAAAATATGATACCTGTACTCACTTAAAACCAAGAATTTTATTATGATTACTTTTTTACATATTACATCACTTTGCCCTCATCCATTCATCGTATATATAAAGATGCATTACCAATCAAGGATCAAAATCAAAGATTGTAGAAGCATGTGAAAGATGTGAGCATTGTAATCTCTTTACCAAACTATGCAATGTTCCATTGATAACAACGGTAAGAGTGTTTTGTGGAGGACCGAAGGTCAGGCCAACTAATTAGGAACAACAAGAGGCAAACAAAAGAGAGAAGAAAACTTTTGAGGTAGTAATAGTGGTGAAGTGTAAACGAAGTCGAAAGGTGGAAATGAACATGCAAGTCAAGAAAGTGCATCAAAAGGTGGCGAAGTTCATGAAATACCTATGAAGTAACGGTTGGAAATGCAAGCAAGGCTACAAGAAATGTGAAGATTGGTGGAGCATCAATGAAGACAAGATCTACAAATACTAGCACAAATGTAATTATTGCACAAGAGACAACCCCATTGTATAAGCAAGCTATATACATGTGATAATAAAGTTATTGGTTTTGCTTAAGTAGAGGTAGAGGCAACACCAATCGATTAGAAAAAACAAGAAATGTGCGAGGGTGAGAGAAGAAAAAAGAACGAGGCAGCCAAATTTGATGAAGCATTGACTAAGGTAAGAAGCATCCATGTCTAAGTGGAGCTAGAAAGGAACGTGAGGGGTCTCAATACTAGTGAAATACACACAAAGGCACAGGGGCTTCACTGGGGGAGCAATAACATATCACATGCATTCATAGGGGATATACATTGAGGAAAAAATGACATAATATATTGAGCATATAATAGGGGGTAAAGGGTTTTTATATTGGCAGGTATAAAAAATGGAGCTCAAAGTTAATGAAAAAATATAAAGGGGTATAAAAAATGTTAATGAAGAAATTAATACCTACAATATCTAGTTAAAAGTTATGGTTTTTTAAATTAGGAAGTTGTATTGGGTTCGTATTGGTAGGGGGTAAAATAATGTGAGTTTTAGAAGTATTTTCAATATGTAGTCAAATTAAAGGTATTGTTTAGCATGCCATGAACGCACGTGCTATGTTAGAGGTTCATTGAGCGAAGCCCCTGTGCACAAAGGTAACATGTGGCAACACCACCACACCATTGCCACATTAATTGATATAAGGGAATTCTAAAAGAGTCTTTGTAAACAATAAGATGGAAAATAGAGGGAAAGAAAAAGAAATGGAAGAGCAAAGATGTATTTCAAGCTCAGAATGATGGGAGAGTAGACAAACAAGTTTAATGACAACAATATTAAAACAACAACCAAACTATCATATGTAACTACTGAAATAAAACAAGCAGCAACAAGCCTAACTACCATGGGGATAGAATATTAGCTAATTTATGAAAATAAATGTTGAAATGCATATATGAGATGGATATTTTACGAAAAAAAAAAAAAAAAAAACAACAACAACTACACTTACCCTAGTGCTTGAGATACAATACAAGGCCTCAATCCACTTGGTGATGATAGCAAGCCAGATGTGGCTAATATGAAACGATAACTAAAAATGAATTAAACAACATCCAAAAAATAAAGGGAGAAGATTTAAAAATATGATACATATACTCACTTAAAACCGAATATTCTATTATAATTACCTTCAATATCCATGTTTACATATTACATCACTTAGCCCTCATCCATTCATCGTATATACAAAGATGCATTACTAGTCAAGGATCAAAATCGAAGATTGTAGAAGCATCAGAAAGATGTGAGCATTGTAATCTCTTTACCAAACTATGTTATGTTCTGATGATAACAATATTACGAGTGTTTTGTGGAGGACTGAAGGTTAGACCAACTCAATAGGAAGGACAAGAGGCAAACAAAAGAGAGAGAATAAAGCATTGGATGTAGTAATAGTGGTGAAGTGCAAACAAAGACGAAAGGCAAAAATGCATATGAAAGTCAAGAAAGTGCATCAAAAGGTGGCGAAGTTCATGAAATACCTATGAAGGTAATGGTTGGAAATGCAAGCAAGGTTGCAAGAAATGTGAAGATTGGTGGAGCATCAATGAAGGAAAGATCTAGAGATACTAGCACAAATGTAGTTATTGCACAAGATACAAAAACTTTAAGAGGCATCAACAATGCTACATCAAGCAACACTAGCATGAAACAAGATAGGGGGTGAGTGACAACAATGCTTTTGAGGTACAAATGAAGATGGAAACCTTGGAAATCAGCACGTAGCTAGTGAGAGAATGAGGAAAGAAGAATGAAAAAAGGATGAAACATAGAAAGAGGAGGAAAGAATGGTAGCGATGACGCCAAAGAAGTACTAGCAAAGTCAAGAAGCAAGATTCTAGAGAAGACTACATTGGATACATGATTGAGGAAGCAAATCCCTAGTTGAAGTCTAGAGTATGCAACAAACAATACCAATGTTTTTGAGAAGAGATGAATATAAAATTTCATGGTGACTAGTATGATCTATTAAGAAGTTATATTGAGTCGGGCCCTTCTCAATACAATGACCTAGACAAAACCAATTACTAGCAAAGTGATCAAAAATAAATGAGACAAAAGGCAAATGGTGAGAGGAAAAATGGAAGAAATGGAAAATAATAATTCCATCATGCTAAGGAAAACTTTATAGGTTAGCTCTAGATCACCAAATCTCATATAGAAACTTTATACTTAATCATTGATGCAAAATGAAGTTTCAAGGATTGATTGTAAGTAATATGACGATAAACAAGTATAAGCAAAGAAATAAGAGATGGGAAGAAGCCAATACGTTATCCTTCAACGACCGAGATTAAATCTCTAATCAATGGCTAAGATTAGATTTGGATTGATCCATGACTTTTGGAACCTTCTAACCCAGTTTTATATTAATACCCATTAATATTTTATTTTTCCTAAGTTTAGACTTAGGAACTCCATTAGAAATATTAATTATTTTAATATCATCTCCCAAACCGGTTAGAATCTACCCAAACCATTTATGGGTCTTGGAGATCTCATGCGCTTTAGCCTCTCCACCAATTTTCATGGCTAGAGCACATCCGATGCTATCCCAAATCAACAAGAAATAAATTTAACGACCACAATATTGAAACAACAACTGAACTATCATATGTAAGTATTGAACTAAAACAATCAATAGAAAGCTTAACTACCATGGGGATAGAACATTAGCTAGTCTATGAAAATAAATGTTGAAATGCAATGTATGATGGAGATTTTAAGAGAACAAAACCTACACTTACCCAAGTTATTGAGATACAATGCAAGGCATCTTCAGGACACGCCATGTTAAAAATGAGAGTCCACTTCATGATGATAGAAAGATAGGCATGGTTAATGTAAAGCAAGTTCCAAAAAATGACATAAAAATATGCATTTAACTGAAATGGAGAATATCTAAAACAATGATACATGTACTTACTTAAAGAATAAGCATTGTTGATCTAGAATCCTACCGAGAACTGCAAAAAATGCGAGTGTGATACTCTCATTGTTGAAGCAAGTTATGTACATGTGGTGGTAATATTTAGAGGCTTTAGTTCGCCAACTTGAAAGGATGCAAGTCAAGCCAAGAATGAAGGACAGATGAAAAGAAACTTAAGTTTTAGAAAAATAAACAAGAACTAGATTATGAAATGTAACCATTGAAATAAGACATAGCGTAGAAATCTTAACTAACATGGAAGTAAACAGGAATGAGATATGAAATTAAACATTGAAATAATATGTAGGAAGAAAACATAAAGAGATACATACCTGCATGTATCCAAGCGCAAGGTGGTGAAATGCAAAACTTTGTTTAGGGTGTGCCATATGAGAGATGAGACCTTGCTTGGATAGCATAATCAACTAGATCTGAATACCATAAGGAAATAGCCATAAATGAGACAAAAGGAAAAAAATCAAAACAGGAAATAAAGAAAATTGAATAATGCATTACCCATACTTACCCGATGATGTGCTATTGGTACTATATTATTCTCTTCCCTACTGTACAGAAAATTAATACATGCAATATGACAAGCGGGCTCATGCAATTATAATTGAAGCATTCATAACTATATCTGAAGATTATTTATTGAGTATAACAACATTTAAGTCCACATTTTATATAGGATAATCACATCATAAGGATGGTGGACGATAACACTTACCTTTTATGAAAATTAGATATCGAATGACTGTAAATGTTGAACATTACACTCAACCATCGGCACTGCTGAACTAAATATTTTCACAATAGGCCACCACTTAGCTAGGGCTATGATTCCATGAGAATGAACACCTATGGATGGCTCTACTATGATAAAATAAGATAGATGTATCAATGTCCAACAAATGATTATTGATATAGGTCACTGGGACAAACAAGTCTAACTACAATTCTAATATAATAGCCAAGCTATGATTTGCAACTACTTAAATAAGGCAAAAAGCAACTAACCTAACCATCATTGGCATAGAATCATAGTTATACTATGAAATTAAATGCTAAAACACATTGTTAGAGGGAGAATGTAAGAAAATGATACCTACACTACCCCAAAAACAAGCAATGTAATGTAAGAGCCAATTCAAGGCATGCCATTTGAAAAATGAATCCTTGTTTGCACATGCCAGGAAAAATGATGTGAGTACAATACAATAAGATCCACAAATGAGATGCAAAAAAGAAAAGTGAAACAATTTAGAAATATGACACATGCTTAACCAAGCAAAGGATCTGGCGATCTAGACGTTGTTGAGGCATGCAAAATTTGATAACATGGTAATCTCATTGTGTAAGCAAACTATATAACTGTGATGATAAAGTTATTGGTTTTGCTCAGGTAGAGGTAGAGGCAACAACAACCGATTAGAAAAAACAAGAAATGAGCGAGGGTGAGAGGAGAGAAAAAATGAGGCAGCAAAATTGATGAAGCATCAATTAAGATAAGAAGCATCCATGTCTATGTGGAGCTAGAAAGGGAAGCGAGGGGGTCTCAATACTAATGAAATACCCACAAAGGTAACAAGTGGCAACACCAACACACCGTCGCCTCAATAATTGATATAAGGGAATGCTACAAAAGTGTTTGTAAGAAATAAGATGTCAAATAGAGGGAAAGAAAAAGAAATGGAAGAGCAAAGATGTATTTCAAGCTCAGAATAATAGGAGAGTAGACAAACAAGTTTAATGACAACAATATTAAGACAAAAACCAAACCATCATATATAACTACTGAAATAAGACAAGTCAGAGCAAGCCTAACTACCACGGGGATAGAATATTAGTTATTTTATGAAAATAAATGTTGAAATGCATATGTGAGATGGAGATTTTAAAACTAAAAAAAAAAAAACTACACTTACTCGAGTGCTTGAGATACAATGCAAGGCTTCAATCAACTTGGTGATGATTGCAAGCCAGATGTGGCTATTATGAAACAATAACTGAAAATGAATTAAACAACATACAAAAAATAAAGGGAGATGATTTAAAAATATAATACATTTACTCATTTAAAACCAAGAATTTTATTATAATTACTTTCAATTTACGTGTTTACATATTACATCACTTATCCCTCATCCATTCATCGTATATAAAAAGATGCATTACCAATCAAGAATCAAGAATCAAAGATTGTAGAAGCATGTGAAAGATGTGAGCATTGTAATCTCTTTACCAAACTATGTTGTTTCGATGATAACAACATTAAGAGTTTTTTGTGGAGGACCGAAGGTCAGAGCAACTCACTAGGAAGGACAAGGGGCAAACAAAAGAGAGAGAAGAAAAGAATGGAGGTAGTAATAGTCGTGAAGTGCAAACAAAGACAAAAGGCAGAACTACACATGCAAGTCAAGAAAGTGCATCAAAAGGTGGTGAAGTTCATAAAATTCCTATAAAAGTAAGCACTGACAATTTAAGCAAGGCTACAAGAAATGTGAAGATTGGTCGAGCATCAATGAATGCAAGATCTAGAAATACTAGCACAAATGTAGTTATTGCACAAGAGACCAAGACTTTAGGAGGCATCAGGAAACACTGGCACGAAACAAGATAAGGGTTGAGTGATAACAATACTTTTGAGGTACACATGAAGATGGAAATTTTGGAGATCAACACGTATCTAGTGAGGAAAGAAGGATGAAAAAAGAAAGAAACATAAAAATAGAAGAAGGAAAGAATGGTAGCGATGACACCAAAGAAGTACTAGCAAAGTCAAGAAGCAAGATTCTAGAGAAGACTACATTGGATACATGATTGAGGAAGCAATCCCCTAGCTACAGTCTAGAGGATACAACAACCAATACAAATGTTTTTCGCAAGAGATAAGTAGAAAATTGCATGGTGACTACTATGATCTAGGAAGAAGTTATATTGAGTCGAGCCCTACTCAACACAACGACCTAGACAGAACCGAACACTAGCGAGGTGACCAAAAACAAATGAGACAAGGAAAACAGAGACAGGCAAAATGGAAGAAATGGAAAATAATAATTCCATCATTGTAAGGGAAACTTTATAGGTTAGCTCTAGATCACCAAATCTTATATAGAAACTTTACACTTAATTATTGAAGCAAAACAAAGTTTCAAGGATTGATTGTAAGGAATATGATGATAAGCATGTATAAGCAAAGAAATAAGAAATAGGAAGAAGCCTATATGTTATCTGAGGTTGAATATGAGGATAGAGTAGTAAAAAAAATTTAAATTAAGCAATGTCCTAAATCAACCATTGAAGTAGTTCACTATGACAAATAACTCTAACGACAATTCTAAGAGAATAGCCGAACTATGATATGCAAACTACTTAAATAAGGCAAGGACTAACAAACATAACTATCATAGAGGGAGAATATTAGTTATACTATGAAATTAATTGCTAAAACACAATATTAGAGGGAAAATGTAAGAAAATGACACCTACTCTTTGCCCAAATGGGAGCAATGCAATGCAAGAGCCAATTAAAGATGTGCCATTCGAAAAATGAGACTCTATTTTCACATGGTGGTGATAGATATGTGAGAAAGATACAATAAGATCCATAAACAAGATGTTAAAAGGATGGGAAAAGATTTAGAAAAATGATACATGTGCTTATCTATGCACAAAACCTAGTGATCTAGAAGTTGTTGAGACATGCAAAATTGTGAACATTGTAATCCCATTGTCTCATCAATATACCTACGATGATAAAGTTATTGCTTTAGCTTGAGTAGAGGTAGAGGCAACATTGTCTCTTTAGAAAGCACAAGAAATGAGTGGAGGTGATACTAGAAATGAAAGGATGTAGCTACATCAGTGAAGAACCAATCAAGGCAAGAAACAACCATGCCAACCTGCAGCTAAAAAGGGAAACAAGGGGTCTCAATACTAGCAAAATGCCCACAAAGCTATGAAGTGGTAACACTACCACACCTTCCTCACCCCGGTAGTAAATATATGGGAAAGTTACAAGATTGTTTGTTACATAAGCAATAAGATGCAAAATGGAGGCAAAGAAAAATAAATGTTAGAAGCAAAGATGTATTCGAAGCTTAGAATGATATCAGAGTAGAGAAATGATTTTAACGACAACAATACTTAAACAACCACTGAACTATCATATGAAAGTTTTGAACTAAAACAAGCAGTAGCAAGCCTAACTACCATGGGGATGGAATATTAGCTAATCTATGAAAATAAATGTTGAAATGCAATGTAAGATGGAGATTTTAAGAGAACAAATCATATATTTACCAAAGTAATTGAGATACAATGCAAGGCATCTTCACGACACGCCATATTAAAAATGAGAGTCCAATTGATGATGATAGAAAGCTAGACATGGTTACTGTAAAGCAAGATGCAAAAAATGAAATAAACAATATGCATTTCACTGAAATGGAGAATATTTAAAACTTTAATACACGTACTTAAAGAATAAGCATTGTTGATCTAGAATACGGCTAAAATGTGCAAAAAATGGTGAGTGTGATAGTCTCATTGTTGAAGCAAGTTATGTACATGTGGTGATAATCTTAGAGGCTTCAATGCACCAACTAGAAAGGATGCAAGTCAAGCCAAGAATGAAGGATAGAAGAAAAGCAAACTTCTGCAAAAATAAAACAAGAACTAAATTATGAAATGTAACTATTCAAAACTAAATTATGAAATGTAACGATTGAAATAAGACAAAGCGTAGAAATCTTAACTAACATGGAAGTAAACATGATGAGATATGAAATTAAACACTGAAACAATATGTAGGAATGAAACATTAAGAGATAGATACCTGCATGCATCCAAGTGCAAGGTGATGAATTGCAAAACTTTGTTTAGGGTATGCCATATGAGAGATGAATCATGAGACATTGTTTGGATCACTTAATCAACTAAATCTGAATACCATAAAGAAATAGCCATAAATAAGACAAAAGGAAAAAAAATCAAAACAAGAAACAAAGAAAATTTAATAATACATTACCCATACTTACTTGATGATGTGATTTTGGTACTATATTATCCCCTTCCTAGCTTTACAACAAATCAATACATGCAATATCACGAGCGGGCTCAAGCAATTATAACAAATTAATACATGCAATATCACAAGCGGGCTCATGCAATTATAACTCTAGCATTCATAACTACAAAAGAAGATTATTTATTGAACATAATAGCATTTAAGTTCACATTTTACATAGGATAACCTCATCATAAGAAAATTGGACCATAACACTTAACTTTTATGAAAATGAGATATTGAATGGACGTAAACTTTGAACATTCCACTCAACCATTGGCACTGTTGCACTCAATATTTTCACAATAGACCACCACTGAACTAGGGCTATGATTCCATGAGAATGAACACATATGGATGGCTCTAATATGATAAAATATGATAAATGTATCAATGTCCAACAAATGATTATTCATTTAGGTCACTAGGACCTATGTCACACGGTTCGAGTTCGCATTCGAGTTCGACAACAATTAAGTTTGATTCGAATTCGAATTTTTCGATCAGGTTCGAATGAGGTTCGACTATACATATTTTTCTATATATATATATATAATATATATATATATATATATATTATAATATATATATATATATATATATAATATATATATATATATATATATATATATAAATATATATATTATATAATATATATATATATATATATATATATAATATATATATATATATATATATATAATATATATATGACAAAATAATAAAAAATTCAAAATCGATCCATAAACACATGAATACAAATTCTTATTAGTAAACATACATCAATAATGTAATCATTCTAACATCTAGTTAAATGTAAACATACACAATAGTAGTTTGCAAAAAGAAATGACATAATTTTCAGTTGCTTGTTAAAATGTTTTTTACATCATGTAAATATGTTTAGCATTTCGACAGGCTGTATATATTGTTTAGCAATTTCACAGGCTGTGATTTATTTTGTATATATGTCTGTTCTTTTTGTTTGCATTCTATTTAGATGGCATGTAGACTCATATCTTATAACAATGTATTTCTAATTTGGTCTTTAGCCAGGGTAACTAGGCAGACTTACCATGAGCCATTTCTCTTAATTAGGTTATCATTATTTAAATATCCTATGCAAGGGGGACATGTAACGGAAAATATTTCATCCCAAGCCAAGCCCTATATGTCATTGGTGGGGTATACAAATCTCTAGATGTCATTGGTGGGTTATGCCAAGCCTTTTGATGGAAATTTGTCAGTTTTTGTTTCATAGAAATCCTTTTAATGAAAGTGAGGGAACCCCTGAGTGGCAAATTCTAAGCAAATATGTTTTGAGGGGATTGGAATCCTGTTGCCCACTGAACCCACCACCTCCCTTGACAATCATAATTGTTTTTGAAGTGAATAGGTGAATCCCCAATGATTACAATTTGGACATGAATTTGTTGTTTGATGATGAAATTGAGATTCTAAAAGTTGTAGCCAGTACCTTTGTAATAAGATTTATTGAGCTGGCTCTACGTTTAACCATACTAATCTTGTTTCATAACCTTCAAACAACATGTCTAGCTTTTAATTTAATAATAATAAGCTGCTAATATAAATCTTGGAAACACGTTTTGCCAAATTTGAGGTTAATTTTTCAGTTTGTCTTTAATCTTAATGTTGTTCTGCAACTGTTAAAATTATTTTGTTCCATATAAATGTTAGCAGATGGAGTTGTGATTTAAATTTTATATGTCATAGATTTCTTTAGCTGTCTATTTTTAAATTTAGTAAAAGGATGCCTAGTGTTTTATTTTAGAAGAATGAGCCGAGTAACCATTTTTTTTGGTCAATTTCAAATTTAAGTGTGTCCAAAATCAAATAAAGAATGTTTTTATAATCTCCTAACCGCATCTAAGATCACCTTAAAGATCTTTTAATGGAACAATAACTTTGCATTGAGGTCTATATGGCTCATTTACTAACATAATAAACCCAATTTTTCTTATGATACCCTGATTCCATTCTCATCTGTCATGCTAGCACTTCAATTTCCTTTTGGAATCTTGAATAACTACCATAATAGTTTAGAGCATGCGATATTGGAATCTAGGAAAACTGTCACACCCAGGCTTGATATTTTTTGGTCACTCCTGAGACTAGCCTACTGTATTCTTAGTTACAGTTACCATATTCAGTCAGCGGTTTCACAAAATATATGCAACTATTAAAATAATTTTATGTTGTACTTGCTACCACAACTGGATTATTTGAGATACTTGACCAATGAAAACTATAAATAGATGACAACCCCATCACATGCAGGCTTGGGATTCAATGATCACAACTACCTGTATATCATATTTTTGGTTATGACCATGATTTTCCCTTCTCTGTTTCATAAAATAGACGGAACCTTCAAAATATTTTCCTGCCATAACTCACTCAGAACTCACTTGACACTTGCAAGCTATGCTAAATCCTTAATGTAGTGTTGTTTATGAAGGATTTTTTTGGCGGGAAGATTGTCGAAAACCAACTGCCAAACCTAATTCGAACCTCAACAAAAAAAATCAAAATTCGATTAAATTTGGCTTAAGGTTCGCTTTTAGGTTCGAGTTCGAACAGGTTCGGCGAACCTGAACGAATTTCAAAAAAAAATTGAGGTTCGCCGAATTTCGAACTTGAAGGTTTAAGTTCGCCGAACCCTGTGACATAGACTAGGACAAACAAGTCTAACTACTCCAATTCTACTACGAAATTAAATGTTAAAACACATTGTTAGAGGGAGAATGTAAGAAAATGATACCTACACTTACCCAAACACAACACAATGTGATCTAAGAACCAATTCAAGGCATGCCATTTGAAAAATGAATCCTTGTTTGCACATGCTAGGAAAAATTATGTGAGTAGAATACAATACGATAAATAAACGAGATTCAAAAGGAAACGTGAAAGGATTTAAAGATATGACACATTTTCTTACCTAAGCACAAAAACTGGCGATCTAGATGTTGTTGAGGCATGCAAAAATTGAGAAAATGGTAATCCCATTTTGTAAGCAAGTTATATACCTATGCTGATAAAGTTAATGGTTTTACTTGAGTAGAGGTAGAGGCAACACCACCGATTATAAAAAAGAAGAAATGTGCGATGGTGAAGGAAAAAAAAGCACACAGCTAAATTTATAAAGCATCAACTAAGATAATAAGCATCCATGTCAATGTGGAGCTATAAAGGGAAGCGAGGGGTCTCAACACTAGCGAAATACCCACAAATGTAAGAAGTGGTAACACCACCACACCGTCACCCCAATAATCATTATAAGGGAAAGCTACAAGAGTGTTTGTAAGCAATAAGATGGCAAATAGAGGCAAAAAAAAAGAAATGGAAGAGCAAAGATGTATTTCAAACTCAGAATGATGGGAGAGTAGACAAACAAGTTTAATGACAACAATATTAAAACAACAACCAAACTATCATATGTAACTATTGAAATAAGACAAGCATCAACAAGCCTCACTGCCATGGGGAAAGAATATTAGCTAGTCTATAACAATAAATGTTGAAATGCAATGTAAGATGGAGAGCTTACGATTAAAAAAACCTACATTTACCCGAGTGCTTGAGAAACAATGCAAGGCCTCAATCCACTTGGTGATGATAACAAGTCAGATATGGCTACTATAAAACAATAACTAAAAATGAATTAAACAACATACAGAAAATAAAGGGAGACGATTTAGAAATATGATACATGTTCTCACTTAAAACCAGTGTTGTTAAAAGCGCGAGTTTTTCCCTAGCCCGATTTAATTGTGCTTTTTATAAGACCAAGCATCATATATGCATCGAGGAGGCTAAGGTTGTCGCAAAAATCTCTCATTTTCATCACCACAAATTTAGCGAAGCCATTGAAATAGAGCAATCCTCTAATAATATTAATAGGGATGACGGTTGCAAAATTAGTAGCTATTGGATTCCCGCCCTCTCTTCTTATTCTTTCTCCTCTCTCTCTGAGCTTTTTTGTTTGTTTCATAGTCTAATTTTTTATATTTTTTTGCCTCCTTTTATTGATTTCTATTAGAGAAGACCCCCTTTTTATTGATTTTAGTAGTTTTTAGTAATATTATGTATTCTTGATCTATGACCCTCCCCTTTTATTCTTAAAAGTTTTCTGGTGTATTTTTGTATTTTTAATTTTGCTTTTCACATATTATATATATATATATATATATTTATTACACCTCTCCTTTTAATGTTTTATTTAATAATTTATTGGTTCTGTTTTAATTCCTTTTTATCTATTTATTTCTTAGTTATTTATTATTTTATGTAGTTATTTAATTTTCATAGTAATAAACAAAATATTGGGATTTCATGCAATTTTTTATATAGTTTTATTTAATTTCCAATAATAAACCAATTGAGAATCATGCATCGCCCCTTCTCTTTTATGTTTTTATTTTGATTAAATTTTTTTAGTGTATTGTTTTATCTTGATTCATCCCTTTTATTATTTATTTATTTTTATTTTATGTGGTTTTATTTTTAGGTAGGATAATTCGTTTAAATAAATTGAATACTATTAATTAGTAAATAATAAGGAATGAATAAGTTAATAAATTAAATAATTAATTAAACAAACTAAATTATTATTTATTAATTATTTAAACAAGTCAAATTAATTCCCCCTGTCATAGATAGTGGTTTAGTTAATTTATTATATGTAAATATTTAAAGTATTACAATATATAAATTTCCCTCAGTCAAATTTAACAGTTCCTCTAGCCATTAGGTTGACTTTTGACTTTATTTAAGTGTGCTTCTTCATCTTGTCGTGAAGATGAATCACACTGGCTAGATCAAAACCCATCGACCAAATATTGTCAATGTGATTTTTTCCGAAAATTTTTCATTAACCAATTAATATTCAATTAACCATTCTAAATAAATATAACTAAACACTTTTAAAATAGAAATATCAATCTAAAACTATATATATGTATTAAATAATTATAATTAAATATCGATTGTATGATTATAATTATAACTAATTATTTAAAAATAAATAGATAAAAAAACTACATTAAAATTAAAATCAAAATCTATATATGTATATACATAAAACCACCAACGCATAAATAAATGTACTTTGACATGATATTCTAATACATATTGAGGTTGGGTGCAGGGATTTACGAGATTTATAATGGTAAATTAATGGAAGTATGGTTTTGGTGGGAGTAAAAGTGTTTTAAAAATATTGGACTGTTTATGTGTGAATATTCAATAATAATTTAAAATTATGAGTTTAATATTAAAAAAATGTTAAATCTCTTTTAAATAATATTTTAAAAATATATAGTTTTTAGTTTTGGTGGAGAAATAATAAATAAAATATATATATATATATATATATATATATAATATATATATAATATATATATATATAAATATAATAAAAATGTAATTTTAATTTATAAAAAAATATTTGGAATACATATTAAAAAAAATAATTTAAATAAATTAATAAAATATAATATAATTTAATAAAAAAAATTAATCCAATAAGACATATTTTTATATTTAAAAAGTATTTAGAGAAGAAAATCGCAAATGGGCAAAGAAAATGCCGACCAAAAAATCACTTGGTTCGGTATAAAATATTTGGAATACCTGTTATTGAATTCCATTTTTCTGATGAAAAACCCGAAGAGTCCGAAGACGGAGTGAAAGAAATATATTTTCGTTCAGCAACTTTCAGGAACAAAAGAAGATAACATCAACGTGGAGCAAAGGAAGTTTTTAACCATACTACTGACTTTCATATTTGTGGAGGTCGAGATGCGAAAATACTACAGCAATTGTTCCAACGCATTATTCACAATTTGAAAGCAAAGGAGATCCCCAATAAAGAAATACTAGGTGATGGGTCATGGCATTAGAAGCATATAACATTACGTTTCTTGCTTTATTAAAAAGAAATCATCTACTCTCTGGTTGAGGTGGGCTCTGCATAAAGAAAAAGAAAGAGAGAAGGACTAAACATCGAAAGAAGTTCAAAGTTCTTTCGCTCATTTATTGACATGGCGGAACAATCAGGCACTCAGTTATCGTTCTCGGAGTGGGGTACACGATTTAACCAATTCCTGTATCAAAGCAGGGTAACCTACGATACCCCCTATGCGCGAGCCCAAAGCTCTGGTGAGTGCCAATCCACAGCATTACACTCCTCAACTTATCTCACTCGGCCCTTACCATTATAGTCATTCCAAACCACAAGATTTCCCAATTGAAGATCTTGAAGATGATGAGGTGATGAAGATGTCGATCAACGAAGCGTACAAAGTTAATTGCGCGGCCACACTGTTGAATCCAATCATCAACAATGGCAACACCATGGACGACATGTTTGCAGTCATCGAAAGCATGTGGCGGTTTGAGCACTCCTACAGTTGGTGGCAAATCACCCTGCACTGTAACTATTCTCAGAATTTCTCTCTCATCATGACGTTGGATTATTTATTTATTTATTTATTTATTTTTAATTTGAACACCATAGGGTTTATTGCAATAATCAAGTTTTGTGTGATTAATAGAAGTTTATTGTAATAATAAAGTTTTGTGTGTTCAATAGAAGAGCCACAATTCATAGCATACATCACGCACAACGGATTTATACTCAGAGACTTAGACAGCAATAGTAAAAAAAAAAATTAAAGACAGACAAATGGAGAAACAACAAGATTATTTAATCAGAAACAACGAAATAGATAAAACAATCACTAGAGAACAAGAACCACTTAGCATTACAAAAGAGGCCCGGACCTTAGCTTGCCTTCCTTGGCCAGAGAAATTACAAATTTATAAACGCTGAAGAAGAATCTAGAATCCTGCATGTGCTTTAGATGGAGATTTAGAAACTAATGGCGGTTTAGAAGGACCTAGAATCCTGCATGAATTTAGCTTCACACTTAACATTCTCCCACTTAAAGCCAAATAAGAGTTATGAGTCAAGTCACACCGAGTCCTACCATGCCTCTACATAACTTATGTTTATTTCGTGGTAGAATCTTAGTAAGCATATCAGCAGGGTTCTTATCTATATGGATTTTGTCCAACGATAACTGTTATTCCTCCAACACATGTTGGATCCACCTTAAGTCAATGTGCTTGATTTTTGAATGAAATGCTGGGTCTTTTGCCAAGTGAATGGCACTCTGACTCACAACATAACACATACTTGTCCTGCGCTATTCCTATCTCTCTTAGGAATTGATGAATTCACAACATCTCTTTGCAGCTATGTACTATGCCTCTGATGTAGAAAGCACTACTATTCTTTGTAGCCTTGACACCCAAGATACTGCTACACCTGCAAATGTATACAAATAACCTATAGTAGACTTTCCGGTGTCCATATTTCTAGCCATATCCGCATATGTAAATCCTTCAAGCATAGTCTCATCATGACAAAAACATAAACAATAATGACTAGTACCATTGGGATACCTTAAAATACATTTTATTGCTTGCCAATGTTGTTTCCCTGGATTGGTAAGGAACCTACTCACTACTCCCACTGAATATGCAATGTCTGGCCGTGTGCATACCGTGGCATACATCAAGCTGCCAAATGCTGAAGCATAAGGAATCTTGCTCATCTCTTCTTTCTTCTCGTCATCACTAGGACATAATTCAGTACTCAGCTTGAAGTGGGCTACAAGGGATGTACCAACTCGCTTGGCATCCTTCATATTAACCCTGTCAAGCACCTTCTTGATATATTTTTCTTGTGATAGCCACAACCTTTTGTTTTTCCTATCACGCATAATCCACATGCCCAATATCTATTGTGCTGGTCCCAAATCCTTCATTGCAAATTTGCTACCCAAATCTTTCTTCAACCTATTGATCTTATTCTTATCATGCCCAAAAATCAACATTTCATCCAAATATAACAATAATATGATATACTTTCCTTGATCATACCTGTTGATATAGACACAGTGGTTAGCTTCCAACCTCTGAAAACCATGTTTCAACATGAATGAATCAAATTTATTCTATTATTGTCGAGGTGCCTGTTTCAACCCATAGAGACTCTTCTTCAACCTGCAAACAAGGTCTTCTTTTCCTTTCTCTATGAAGCCTTTTAGCTGCTTCATAAAAATTTCTTCCTCTAATTCACCATGAAGGAATGCATTTTTTACATCTAACTATTCACATTCTAGATCTAAAGTAGCAACTAGACCAAGAATAACTCTAATGGATGACATTTTAACAACAGGTGAGAAAATTTTAGGGAAGTCAATACCTTCTTTTTGGGCAAAACCTTTCACCACTAGCCTTGCTTTATACCTCTCCTTCTTTTCATCACCTTCATGCTTAATCCTGTAAACCTATTTGTTTTGTAAAGCCTTTCTACCTTTTGGGAGGTTTAGCAACTCCCAAGTTTTATTTTCCAGCAAAGAGTTCATTTCTTCTTCCCTTTATTTATTCCATTCTTCAATGTGCTCAACTTTACAGGCTTCTTGAAAACAATTAGGCTCACCTTCATTAGTCAACAAAATATAGTTTGAATGATGATACCTTTGCCTAGAAGATCTGCGAACCAACTGTGGTGTTGCATTATCAGGTTGAATCTCTTGTAAAGGTTCTTGCAAGATTCCTTCTTCTTGTTTTTCATCATTTTCCACTTGTTGTTTTTCATGCTCCTGAATTTGCTGTTCATTTTCTTGTATTGGTCATATGTTTTCCTACTGCTCTTCAAACCTATCAATAACCTTCCTGACTTCCAACTCACCTACAGTTCTCTTGAACATTTCTGACTCATTAAATATAACATCCCTACTTCTAATAATTTTATGTTTGATTGGATCCCATAGACGATAACCAAAATCTTCATTTGCATATCCCAAAAAAATGCATTTCTTAGATTTATCATCTAGCTTAGTTCTATTTTCTTTGGGACTATGTACAAATGCTTCACATCCAAAGATTTTCAAGTGAGAATAATTCAAATCCTTACCAGTCCAAACTTCTTCAGGGATACTGCCATCCAAGGCTGTAGTTGGAGATCTATTTATGAGGTAGCAAGCGATCCTGACTGCTTCAGCCCAAAAAAAATTCTCCAAACCGGAATTGGACAACATACTTCGCACCTTTTCCATAATGGTGTGATTCATCCTTTCTGTACACCATTCTATTGAGGAGTACCAAGCACAGCCTTCTCACGCTTTATGCCAAACCTGTTACAATATTCCTTAAATGCATTTGAGCAATATTCTCCACCATTATCTGTTCTTAAACACTTGGGCAATTTGTTAGTCTCTCTTTCAACAATAACATGAAATTTTTGAAATATTCCAAACACTTCACTTTTACTTTTCATAGGATATGCCCAAACCTTCCTGAATACATCATCTATAAATGTTACAAACTATGATGCTCCTCCTAATGATTTGATATTAACAAGCCCAAACACATTCGAGTGTACCAATTCTAACACATTTTTCTTTCTGTCATGGCCACCTCTAAGGAATGAAACCCTTCTTTGTCTACCATATATACAATGCTTACAAAGATCAAGATTGTAGGATTTCAAACCTGGCAACAAATCTTTACCAACAAGGATTTTTAGTCCCTTCTTGCTCATGTGACCCAAGAGCTTATGCAACATATTTGCTGAATTTCCTTCTTTTGTGACAGTAGCCAAATCTGATTTTCCTATTAGTGTCTTCAATGTGTATAATGTTCCTGTCTTGGGTCCTTTGGCCACGACCAATGCTCCTTTGCTAATTTTCCAGCCTCATTTTCCAAAGCTTGTGGAATAGCCTTCATCATCCAGTCGTCCCATAGAGATTAAACTCATGCACATTTCTGGTACATGCCTGACCTATTTCAACAATATATTTTTTCCATCTTTCATCTTGATCTGCACATCTCCCACTCCAACAATACTGCAAAAATGATTATTCCCCAAATGCACTCTACCATAATCACCAGGATTTTATGAAACAAAATTATCTTTGCATGGGGTTACATGGTGAGATGCCCCAGAGTCAAGGATCCAATCAAAGCCACAACTAGATACATATACACATGCATCATCTACTAAAACAGTAAACAACACATCACCATCTTGGCTATAGCAGTAGTCTCACCTTCATTTGTGCTGGATGACTTGTGATTTGTACTAGACGACCTCTGATCCTTTTGTCCTTTCTCCCAGAATTGACATTCTTTCTTCATGTGACCGTGTTTGCCACAATGAAAGTAGATGATCCTGCCTCTCCTTGATTTTGATCGGCCTCTCGAGCTTGATCGCCCTTGTTGGCCTCGATCCATTCTCCTACCACGATCAGCTAGAGCTAGAGCTTCTCCTCCTTGGTTTTCCACAATTGACTTGCATCGCAGCTCCTCATTCATTAAACTGCTGCTAACATCATCAAACTTCAGGGTCCCTGTAGTTGTTAAAGTGCTCATAGCTACAATTAAATTTTCCCACCTGTCTGGCATAGAACACATTAGCAAAATAGCTCTAATTTCATCATCTAAAATGATTTTAACAAAGGCAAGCTTATTAGTAATAATATTAAATGCATTCAAGTGCTCAGCAACTGAAGCACCCTCCTCCATTTTGAGATTATAAAAATTCTTCATCAAGAACACTTTGTTTGATGCTGTGTTCTTCTCATATAGATTATGGAGCTTCTTCCATAATCCTTCAACCTTCTTTTCTCCAGACACATTGAAATACACATTCTTTGCTACATATTGGCAAATTGTTGCAACCGCCTTTCTATCTAGCTTAATTCATTTTTCATTTGTCATCGGTGAGATTTTCTTTGTTGTGCCTTCAATCGACAAATATTGATCCTTCAAAATCAGTATATCCTTGATTTGTGATTTCCATAGGTAAAAATTAGCCCCACTCAACTTCTCCATATCTGTAACTTCTGTCTCCATTTTCAACATATTGATGCCCAAAAACAAAAGACTCCACTTAAAAATAAAACTTTAATTATTACTCTTTAAAATTTAGTAATAATGACCTTCCTCTTTTTAAATTACCCTTTTCAAAATTCCTGCTCCTTTTTAAAATATACTTTTCCAAATTCCAACATATAATTATATAAATATAAAAAAAAACATATATAATGTTTTAACCTTTTCACATTTCACACATACATATGTTGGTTTGTATAGGTGTGAGCTTGATGAAAAAAATTACAAACTCCATGTAAAGCACTTACGCACTCCACATTTTAGGCTTCATGGCACGTTTCACCATATGCCCATGACCTTTTTATTTCTTGCAACAACTTCCTTAACGTTCCTCAGTTATTTCCTGAACAAATCTTTTCTTGGACTTTCTTCTTTGTAGCGATTTCCGATTACCTGGACAGATCCTTCAACAGCTCCAAAGGTAACAGCGAACGTTTTCATGAACGCTGCCAGAGTAAGGCGATGGCACTAAGCAGCTTGCACAGTGGATACTCGAACCAAGCTCTAATACCAGTTGTTCGAGTCACAATTGTCGTTGCACCAAAACCCGCAGGTGTTAGTAAACAGACACATCGCTAGTGTTAAGCATATGCCACGAAACACATGGGGAGTGTTGAATTATCCAATTCTCAACAGTTTTCACTTATCTTATTTTCTAACAAATTTGTATAAGAGCTAAGAATTTTTTTAATTTTTTTAATTTACATTACAAATTTGTCCAGTTAAAAACTGCGAAAATTTCACATCTTGTTAATACAAAATCCAAACAAATTTCAGACCTTGTGGATTGTGCAGTTTATTATCAAAGTCAAAAGTTGAAAGTTCATGAGTTAACGAGACAGAGGCACGTTAATCAATCCAAGAACATACGTATTCTTTTTTAAAAATTGTGAATTCAGGTCTTATGACTCACGTGGAGTATTAACTTTTCGCAACTCACATGGCGCGTTTTTTAAAATTTCGCAAGTTACGTGGGTGAAATTAAAGTTGATTGATTTATAACAAAAGATTATGTACATTTTTTTCTTATAAAAGTTTTATATTAAAGGGTTTTTTTATTATTATTTTTTTTACAGAAACGGATATGGATTTATATTAGATATTGGCCAAAATGCCTTTCATCGATTACAGTAGGTCGGGCATAGCCCTTAAATTTTCTTCCACTAACTGATTATCGGCCCCAAACTTTGGAGATCCACATATTTTACTCAAGACTAGAGAATCTATCTCAGTTATTTTTCCTATTTTAAATGTACAAACAAACTGATTCAGAATAATGTCGTAAAACATATGTCTATTTTATGGTATGGACTTCCAGTCCTCCATTCCATCTTTCAAAAGAGAGCCACCGGGAAGTGTCACCACCCTATTGGCTTCCAAATCAGCATCTTTATTGTTCCCCCTCAGTACATGGAGGAATTTTGCCATTTGGAAAGATTTCACCAAAATTTTGATTCTTGAAATCACTCTTGCCAATCTAATATTTGCAGGAGAAGAATCCTCCAATAGGACTTTAATTATGGACTGAGAATCTCCTATTATATTTACATCTGATATACGAGAGGCCTTTGCTTGTTTGAGTCCTTGAAGAAGAGCCAAGGCTTCTGCTTGAATTCTGGTGGTTTGTCCTAATCCCCAATCAAACTTAGTCACAATTCTGCCCTCCTTGTTCTTTATAACTCCTCCTGCCCCAGCCAATCCGGGGTTGCCTTTCACTGCCCCATCAAAGAACATAGTGTATCTAGCTTTCCTGTTGAGCAAATCATATAGTTCATTCTCCTTCCATCTGAATTGCCACTCTTTTGTATCTTTGTGTTGCCTTGTTTCTCCAGTGAATTGGAGATCCAACGAGGCACCCCAATCTAAGTCTTGTTGTCTTAGATTTGAGTCCGACAAATGTTCCCCCAGACTTTCCTTCCATAGATTTTTTATTTTGATGATGATGAACTATGGATTTAAGCTTTCATCTCTGAAGACTCTTCTATTTCTCTCCAGCCATATATGCTAGCAAATGAATTTTGGCAAGGAGAGCCATGTTGCTTTGAAACTTTCGTTTTTAAGGAGCGTTTCTGGGTAAAAGTTTTGCCAGTTTGCAAATAAGTCAGAGATGGATGTAGGTAAGATGAATTCTATTTTCCAATGGCTCAAGAGGTTCTGCCAGATCTCTTTTATGAATTTGCAGTCCAAGGTAATGTGCTGGGCGTTCTCTTCACTGTCACAACACAAGTGGCAACGTCAGGGACCTTGGAATCCTTTCTTCTTCAATCTATCTTCTATTAAATTTCCTTTGTGGCATAACAGCCAGCAGAATGAGTCAAATTTTGGCATGGTTTTGTAAGTCCAGAGCCCCTTCCACACAGCACGGTGTGGAGGGATGTGGGTGTCGAGCAATAAAAATGTGTCTTTTTAACTCCTAATTACCTTCACATTAATTGTCAACCCGGGGACGACTTTTTATTTCAAGAGTGCACTCAGTCTGAGGCGGCTATTTACTCAAGAGTAATGTTTTGTAGTATAGTGCTTAAAATGCAAAAGTAAATGAATGCTTGAAACAAAATTTAATTAGAACAGCAAGAAACTCAAATGCTCTGAACTAAATCACTCACTCAAACAACCATCAATCGAGGATACAGTAGCAATAACTCATTCCTCTAGATATTGATGCAGTTGAAATCAAACTGGAACAAGACAATCAATCTGGGAACGCGGAAGCAATAACCAATGTTCTCTACAGTTGACAGTCTTGCTTTAAAGCAATTAAAAAGAAATAGAAATTGAACTAAAGCTGCTATTGAAAGTAAATTAGGAAAACTCTTTAAAAGCAAACTATTGCAATTAACCAACAGAAATGAACAACAAAGTAAATGGGCAACAAACTGTAATTAAAGGAATCTGAACAACAAACTCTAATTAATGGAAATGAACAACATCAAAGCCAAATTAAGAGCAATCTTTACTCTAAGAATAAATCAGACAGCACACGGAAATAGAACAACATTGATTAATGATGGAATATGAAACGACGCTGGAAAGTCAAATATAAATACACAATAACTTCACACACGACACACCTTAATAGCAATCTGATCTTGTTAATCCACTTATCAGTCTTAGTTATAAATAATATGACTGTCTTTTAGAATGGAGCAGCAATGTTCATAGATTCAAGAATCGCAAGGAAATATAATTTCTAAGATGAATTCAATAATGCCAATGGTCAAATGTTACAACACAGACATTCCATAATTGAATAGCAACGGTATCCTGTAAAAACCATTTATATCATCACTTAAAGAAACAGCAATGCGTTGCAAAATCAATATGATATTTCTGTCTCAGAAAACGATATCACTTAACAGATCAAACGTAACAGAGTTGTGATGTAAAATAATAAAACATATCAGATTACCGAATCACGCTGATGAGAAAACCACGCATAAACCAAAGATATAATATACAGCAGCAGCAGCGTACTCCACCAGAGGCTGGGCCCTTAGCCGCCAACGGATGCTGCTGGGTTACTTTAGTTGAACATAATGAACAACTCCCAAATCATGTATTAATAATTAAATTGTAAAATCAATACAACAGCTAAAGCTCTGAGAATTACAACATGCAACAATCTCCTTTTCCTCCTATTCTATCATGAATCCTTACTTCTAAATCTCTAATTGAAATCATAATTCTGAATCCTTAAGTATCCATCTCTAAATTCATCATCCCTCTCCAAATTAATCATCCCCTTCTTTGATCGCTATTCTCATTTAAATAGAGAGAGATCAGAGAGAAGTTACAACAAAGATAATTACAACATGATTTCTATTACAAAATTGGATTGATTCTAACCAATTGATCAACAAGAAAATATATTCCCATTCAAATTTTAACAAGAGCAAGGCGAATTTGGTCTTTGCAGCTGAGATTTGGAGGACGGCTGCAACAACAAATCTGAGAAAAGCATGCTCAAAGAACCCTACGTTTCTCTCAGTACAAGCCGAATTTTGGCAAACTGTTTTATTTTTAAGTTAATTGGGTCTGCTCTGGACAAAACCCATATTTCAGATTTTCCAAATTCTTCTTCATTTGCCCAGAATCTCAACCGTAAAACTGTCACTTCTTATTCCAACGCATTTCTGAGTTGGCACTTTTAATAATCAAATCTTCAATTTGGAAATTATCTTGGAGGCTAAAAATGGTGAATAATGTCATAACCAATTTATTAAAACTTTCATTGATAAAATCATGCATAATCATCAATTTATTAGAAATAAAGGAGAATAAATAATATTTTTACATAAGAGCATAAATCATTGTAAAATAGAATTATATGATAAATTATGATAAATGACGTGATGAAGAATGGTATAAATGGGTGGAATAAGCGTTCAAAAGTGACAATAATAATGGCATATTAGCGACCCAACAATGGGGACATTCTTGAAGGCTTTTATAGCCTTGCACAACAGTGTATAGTCCTGGGGCAACTCCCCAACCACGAGCGTCCTTCCTTCCAGTGCGCAGAGGCGCCTTACCATTCAACAACGTGAGTAGGAGGTCGCCTTCTTGTATTAGCTTTGGGGGAACATGTGATAGTCTCCATCGCAGCCAATTGTTGCCAATCCACAGCAAGATGTCCTAAAGAGAAACACAACCTGCTCTTTCCAGCCACGGTCGCAGCACTTGCAGAGAGCTATAGCTCGATAATGGGGGATGCAACATAATGTTGTCGTCCCATATTCTGACTTCTTTGTTGTTGTCAGGTATCCAATATGCTCTATCTCTGATTAGAGGAGATTCTTTGTGACAGAGTTTGATCAATTGTGGTCCTGAGGTGGGCAGTGAGGAATCCAGACATATTTTCTGCTTCCCCATGAAATACTTCCTCCATAGAGCTCTTTGCGCCCATCTTGGATGAGGACCAATGATTCTCCAGAAGATCTTGGCTCCCATGGCTGTGTTTTAGAGGTTGAGGTCTTTGAAATTTAGGCCTCCTTCATTCTGAGGCTTACTGATTTTCTCCCAGCTTACCTGATCCGGATTTAAACAGGAACGCAATAAAATACCGAGATAACCATATACACAAAGATGCAGCAGAAATAATGCTTCATTTCATTAATGGAAAATACCGAAATATGCTTACAACCAGAAATGGAACTAAACCAGCTAGGGCGATGGTAGCTTATCTCTGAGAAGAGATGTGGCGGCTACATGCCTCTGAACTGTTCGGAACTGTGTGTTACAATGAGGCTCGAAGGCCTATTTATTATTGAGAAACAATTGGAAAACCCTTCACATTCCAAAACCAACCCTTAGAAGATGAAACACCAAATTGTGGGCCCCATTTTGGGTAAATTGGTACATCAATTTCCCGGGGTCGTAACTTTGGCATACGATCTCCATTTGACACATATGATAGCTCGTTAGAAAGATCTATCCGAGAACTACCACTTTGGGAAGGGCAACATCGGTCCATGGACCCATGTTGCCCCCAGATTTCCCAAAAAACATCGTTTAGGGCCTCAA
>APFE031470594.1:63531-84893 GCA_000404065.3 Pinus taeda | reverse complement strand
CAAAGAAACATTTGGAGCTTTTTGCATATAATTGTTTCTCCTCCAATAGTTTGAGCACCCTGTCAACATGTTGAACATGATCCTTCCAAGACTTGTTATAGATTAGTATATCATCAAAAAATACTAACACAAATTTTCTAAGGAAGGTTTTGAAAATATAATTCATCAAACCTTGAAATGTAGAAGGTGCATTGGTAATCCCAAAAGGCATGACCAAAAATTTATAATAACCCTCATGAGTTCAAAATGTTGTTTTTGGAATGTATTTAGTCTTCATTCCGATTTGATGATATCTTGAATGAAGATCCAACTTGGTGAAGTAAATCGATCCATGCAACTCATCCAATAATTCATCAATGAAAGGAATGGGAAATTTATCTTTAATAGTGAGATTGTTGAGCTCCCTATAATCTAGACACATGCGCCATGACCCATCCTTCTTGAGCAACAATACTACTAGAGCAGAGAAAGAACTTTGACTAGGTTGAATTATACCGGCCTCTATAATTTCTGCAGTCATACGTTCAATTTTACTCTTTTGGGCATAGGGATTTTTGTAAGACCTAATGTTTGGAGCAACAATTCCTAGAATCAAATGAATAACATGATCATGATCATGAATAGGAGAGAGGCCTTTGGGAGTCTCAAATACCTTGGAATGATTGTCCAAGACTTTTTGGAGATCTGGAGAAATAGATGATTTCAATGTGGGAACCTCTAGAGAACATAATTTTGCAATTACGCCTTGTTGTTATTTCTTTAGAAGCTTTCTTGTTCCATTAGAGTTGATTATCTTTCCTAGTTTCCCTATGATACCCCTAAATTCAACTTCCTTCCGTTCTGAAGGAAATTTCATGAAAAGTTCTTGAAAATTAAAATCTATTGTACCCAAGGATTGTAACCATCGGACTCCTAGTATAACATCAACACCACCCATTGGAATGGAAAGCATTGGGCTATTTAATACATATTCTCCCATGGATAGCTTGATATTATGACACTTTCAAGAGAAATTTATGGTTCCTCCACTTGCAACTATCACTTGACACTCTGGTGCTAGATATAGGAAGAAATTCAATTCCTTGGCTATCTTACAATGAATAAAATTATGGGTACTTCCCGAATCAATCAACACTATTACCATTTTCTTCTTGATATGTACTTCTATCTTGATAGTTTGAGGAGTAGTAATTCCATCCAATGCATTAAAAGATATGGCCAGACTCATTTCTTATTTCTCTAGGGTTTGTTCCTGGTGTATATCCTCTTCTTTTGACGTTTATTGTTCCTTTTCTTCCTCCTCTTTGAAATCTATGTAAAATAATTTCTTCTCAGCACACTTATGACCTTCAGTGTATTGGTTATCACAGCTATAACAAAGCCCTTTTTCTATTTTTCTTCCAATTGTTGTGGTGTCAACCTTGTAAGTTTTAGAAGGCTAAGGGAAACAACACTTCCATCTTTATAGTTGTGAGTGGTAGGCTTCCTTGTTGCCATAATTTTTCTTTCCAACCTAAATTCATTCTCTAATGAATCAGGTTCCCAAAGGCGAACCTCATGTTGGATGTTATCCTTTAGAGTCCCTATGAACACATCAAACCTATGCTCCTTTGGAATATATTTTACCCTTATATTCAATTTTTGGAAGTCCTCAATGTGCTCCATCATTGAACCCTTTTGTTTGAGGTCTATCAATTGGTGAAAAAAAGTGTTGCTTTTTGTATCCTCATAATGTGCTATCATTTCTTTTGTAAAAATTACCCAAGTGAATTTTTTTTTACGAGAGCAAAGCCATCGATACCATACAAACTGATTTGGTTCCAAATATAAAGTTGGAATGTGTACCTTTTGTGTGTTTTGCACATTATGGAGATCAAAATATTGCTCCATATGTAGTATCCATGTTACAGGGTCCTTTCCATCAAACATCCTCATATCGATCTTTGGAACATGGTGGGTCTTCAATGCCTTGTTAGAGTCTATGAAATCATGATCAATTTTTCTTTTGTTCTCCTCATAAGTTTAATTTACTACCCTTTCGCCATAAGTAAGCATTTATTCTAGCAAATTTATCAAATATGTCTTCAAATCTTTCATGTTGCCTTTATGTTTTTCTTCTATACCATCCATCTCAGATTCCATGTCCGTCTTCAAATATTCCATGTTTCCTTTAAGATTTTCTTCTATACCATCACGTTGTTGTAGTGGCTACACTCACCCTCCAAAATTTTGGCCTGCACCCAATTTCGGAGCCTCCCTTAAGAGTTTCACTTGATGGTTATGCACACTCGAGTTCACTTCGTGAGCTCATGTGATTCTTTGCACCCACCTTGCTTGATCATTTCACCCAAGTTTTGCATGTTGATATCAATGTCATGCTTGATACCATGTTTTGTTTATACTCAGGGTCTTTGCTCTGTGTGTAATTGTTGTGCTCTCTATGTAAACATCTGTCGCACTCACACACGAAGTCACATACACTGTCACGCAAGCGTCATCATAATCGACCAACGATAAATCTCAAGTGTCACGCTTATCTCTTAAATCATCAGTCAATCATGTTGAGCATGTGTGTCTGGATGGTTTGAGTTGTCTTGTCGTCAAGGCATGTAAGTGTGTGTTTGCAAGATTACCTATGCATCTTTCGCTCATTCACACACTTAGTCACTTTCTGAATTTCTAACGATGGATTCCCCACTAACACCGGACCATCACCCCATCATCGACTCGATCGACTGTCACCCAGAACAATGCAGGAGCCCCAAGAAATCCATGTCAAGATGCGTTGCCCGCAAGAAAATCAATCCACCTTGATGCTAGTCAATCAGAGAGTTTGACTCGGTAGCCACCATGGGACTGATTCCCATCAAAAATTGCGTAGAGGTTGCAAACCTTGCCCACTCCACTAACTGAGAAAGCTACGCAGACATGTTGGATAGAAACCAAGTGCCCATCCTTGTCTCCCTTAGAAAATTGCACAGTTTTTATAGCCTGCCCTCTCGATAGTCGACCAGCTACTCACCAAGAAAATTGCATAGTTTTCATGAGCAAGTCCTTTGCTACCCAACAGTCCGCTCATCTCAGAAACAACATAGAGGTGACCACCAGGCCAACCTCCCAGCATCAACACAGTTTTTCCCGCCAGCAGCTCTCGACAGTCGACTCACAATTCCGCTCAGGAATTGCACAGTTTTTGCTGCTAAGCTCCAGCATCTTATTTCTAGTTCCTTGCAAGAATTGCATATTTTTTTCTACCAAGCTCCCAGCAAAAAACTACCAGTTCCCCTCAGGAATTTCATAGTTTTTGCTGCCAGTGACCCAACAGATGACTTCCAGTTCCCTACAGGAATTGATTGGTTTTTGATGCCAAGCTCCCGTTGCCCACTTGTTCCAAAAATTTCACAAATCTTTCTTGCCCAACCTTTTTGTATCCCAAAAGTTTCCTCTAAAAAACTGCGCAGTTTTGTCCTCCAACTGAGCCAGACCCCACGTAAAATCACTGTCTATCCGGATTGCCCAACTTCATCACCTTGTGACTCCTGCGTAGTTTTCATCAGCAATGCCTGGAGCCTCCATCCCAGCTCACAACCTTATCTCCTCTCTCGTTCACCTGCATCTGAAATGATCATGTATCATGGTAGACTAGGAGGTTTTTGGATTTGATGTTGTCTCATCATGAATGACTACATATACAGGTACATAAACAAACATGGCATGACGACGGATGGAATGAATGAAAGGAGCACATGCAGAAGGACAGGTTTGCAAATGGATGAACAAACAATGCATGAAAGATGTGTTCATGGATGGACATATGAGGAAACATGCAAAATATGTTCACAGATGGATGGACGGACGAACATGTACTTTTCATGAACGGGTGAACCTGACAAGCCTTCCAACATACAAGCAAGGAACAACACGCAAATGCAACATCAAGCGAACCCAACTACCATCGAAGACTCTGCACATGTTTCCATGCGGAGGTGAAGTTGTGGCACACCATGAGGACATCCATCACGAGAAACATTGCAGCTTGACATGCACACCACCACCAGCATGAATATACCAGCACTCTCATATCGAGTCATGTCATGAGTCATGTCATCCACATCTCTACTGTGGGCTATACTCTTAATCCATGTATTTTAATTTGGAAGTCTAAGAGACCCATTTGTTGTATGAAGAGTTATGTAAAGTCGAAAATCAATGGAAGTCAAACAATCATGAGGGTAGTCGAACAACCACAAGGTTAGTTTCACCCTTGGCTATAAATATCCCCTCATTTGTACATGGTGAGGAATATTTCACCTTAGCTCCTCCCGCATAGCCTTGAGAGTTTGTAATATTTTCTTTGAGGAGTAAGTAGTGGCTTCAATGCCCCACACACGGGGTTAATGATGTATGGTGTAATGGTGTGTCTTGGAAATTTCACTTAATTCAGAAGCCTACTCAAAGGCCAACACATTTTCACAAATGTATTGTAAATGTTGTAAGACTAATTTTTAACAATTGTAATGCAAGTCACTTTAACCTGTGCTTAGCACTTGAACTAATTCACTTGTTGTAATACATAAATGTTAATGAAAATGTGTTGTATATGCTATAAACATTATATCGCTCATGTAGAATACTCTCCCAGAGATCAAACAAACCTTTCACATAAAACTTTGTATAACAACTGTTGCACTCACGTGGACTAATCCATTGAATATTATACGTGCTATCTTCCCTTGTGTGTTGTCACTGCCACATCCATGTGGACTGTTTCACCGGAAGCTATGCACGTCCTATTGTGTTGTGTGTTCCTAGCATAGTTTTTACTTCTCCCAACTGACTTGGGACTCACTCCTACCCTCTCCCTCTAAGGTGAAATAGCATTGAAACAAGAGACAATTATAAGCATGACAACCTCACTTCTCACAAAATAAAGCAGACCACTCTCCTGTGCTAACAAGCAAGAGTTGAGGAAAATCTTTAAGCTAATGGAAACTAGGCCATCGTATGGGATGGGACTCCCACACCAAATAGTGTGAGGTCTACTTGGAACTTCATACTGGGGTGATTCCTTGATGTTGGCGGGCCCAACACCGTCAACATTTTGGCCCTAGAAGGAGGGCCAATTGATAAGCTGAGCCCATACATCTTGGTTGAATCTCTTACCTAATGAATCATACACAATTCATGCTCCCAGGGTGTTTATCTCATTTCTCCCATAATTAAATATCAATCCCCGATGAGCTTCTCGATCACTTGTCCTTGTTAAAGTTTGACGATGAGGACAAAATGTCCATAACCGAGCACATTTATGATTTTCTTCGCTTCTACGAATCTCATGAAATCTATAGTGATGAGCTTGTTTGCGTACCCTACTTCCTCACCCTTGAAGGTCATGTTAATTAGTGGTGTCATACCTTGCCACCTGCTTCCGTCCATTCCCTTCTCACTTTCCTTAAGAAGCTCCATCAAGCATTCGATGAGTGTGCCCACCAAGATGTCTATGAAAGAATATCTTGTTTAAGAATGAAGCCTAGAGGACTTTTCTACCCACTTCCTTCAGCTATGTCATGAAATTCCTAAATGGTTTGTGGACCTTGACTTCATGAGCCAAGAGCTAAAACACTTGGTTCATGTCTCCTGAAACATTGGACCTCCTGATTTTCCTTCTTCCTCGACTCTTGAATATCACGAGACACCTCATGTTTGAAGAGGGTGCCCCCTCGAAGAAACCACAAATTGCATAGCAGGTGCCTCCTCGCAGTTGTTGCAAAGTTGATAAAACTATGAAGCATGTTCCCAACCCAACTGCTCGGCTGTCTCCTGCCCCAACGAAGAAAATTCCATGACGGTGCAAAAAGCCTATGGAAAAAACTCATCCCTCCATTCTGCAAGAGGACATCACTGTTCATAACCCAACTCTTGAGTCTAATCTACATCTCCTCCATCCTCCATCATTTATAAGCCATGAATCCTTGCACCATGACTCGCTTGAGCAATCTGCTTCACATGCTAGCTACGCATACTCTCTTGATTCTCGAGATGCTGGCTCAAGTTGTAGTCATGTGCAAGGCAGTCTCATCATACAAATGGAGGAGCATGATGGTGAAGACATAATCAATTCCTATCAAAACATTGAGCCTCAATTCTTGATCGATTCTCGATTTGTAAATCTTGGTGAAACATCATGCACAATCAATTCTTTCGATTAACCTCCAGTCTTGGGTTGTCATCACTCCCTTTCGTATGTTGTGATAAATGCCCAAGCACATCATATGATCTATTTTGATCTCACGTACACTCTAAATTGGATATGGAATGCACACCAGTCAAAGCAGACATCCATATTGAAGCTTCATCTGAACCTCACTTACATGTGTTCCTTATCATTCACAATGCATCAACATGCATCAGAGATATTCCATGTTCTCTTGCTTCTTCATCCCATGAGTTATCTCCGCGATCGACACAAGGTAATGAGGTTTCCCACGATGAAAATAATCTCAACACATAGGACTCTTCCCACTCATCATCATCTTGTGTGTTGCATGAAGAAAACTCATCAAGTCAACTTGCTGAAAGTTTTGATGAAGGCTATGATAGAGATGGATGCCATCTTGAAAGTAGTTTTGAAATTAGTAACAATAGCCATCCTCAATCCATGCATGATTTGGTTCACATCTCAAAATGAAAATTTTCAATTTTGGAAAGTTCTGGGACGTTCCAAGGAGTCAAGGCACTTCAACATCCGTTGATGGCTATGTCAGGACCTTGTGGCTCTGGTAAGCCTGCCAAACCAAATCATATATTGTTTCTCATGCACAATCTGTATATCTACATGGTTTCACTCGAAGCAGATCCATGTGTGAAGAATATTTACTATTCTGGGTGTGATATTTCAAAATTTCATATTTTCGCTAATGATCGAATCCACGAGTCCATTACAACATGTCTGTCTTCATGCACCTCTCTTATGTCTAATTCGGGTTGGGAGTGTTTGTCCTTCATTCAATCATGGTACAACGAAGTTGATCATCTCAAAGACTATATTTATCTAGAATCATACTTATCGGATGTTCTCTCTCGTAATTAGCTCCTTGGTCTTTTTGCAAATTTTTCACATCAAATATACCCACTCATCACAACAACAATCCCCCTGTGTGATGACGAGCGCACAACTTATCACGCGAATCAGGTTACTCTCATTTCACCACACCCCAACTGGTTTCACACATTCACAATGCTGGCATCCTTTCTACATTTCTGTGATTACCATGATGCCTACACACTTTTTCACCAGTTTCAAGTGGGTGTTATATCATGTCTAGTGGACAGCAAACTTGGTTCCCTCATTCAGAGCATTCACACGATTATTCAAAAAATTTCCTTGTTCATGTCAAACTGGGAATCTACCATCTCTATCAACTGGTCTAATTTTTCTTCAACCTTGGGTGGATATCATGCAGTTTATCATTTTCCCAACATTACATCCAATGACAGTCGCTTCACACACTATGATTTTCACTATGTAACATCTTTATCCTTAGATTTTTGTCAAGCGAGGCACCTCAGCTTGTGTTGATGGCTATGGTAGGCCCTCAATATCTTGACATGACTAATGAGAATGGCTATATTTATCTATCCGTATCAGATTCCCATCGTTATCCTCTCTCTCAAATCAGGAATCCATCTTCTCAAAGATCACGAATCTTTCGAAACAACCATCACGAATTGTATGATCCAATCGTTGAATGGCTGGAACAATCTTACTTGGCAAGTTCTGTTGCAGGTAACAAGCTTCATTCCTTCCTCACACTCACTAAGAAACTTGGTGTAGAAAAACACACACTCGGAAGAGGCCTCCAAGGTTTGTTGAAAAATGGTAGTCATGGAAGAGGTAAGTGTGTGTATTTGGTGGTTGTGATACATTCTTCTGCCCACAGGCGAGACCTTCTCTCTCGTTGAAAGTTTTTCAAGTTTTTTCATTTTCTGTTGCAGAATATTTCTTATCTATTTTAATCGCTCGTATCTTTGTGACTGCAGGTTGGGTACACCTACAGTGGCTTCACTGGAAATTTCATTTCACGTAACCCCTGCCATTTAACGTAGGAGTAGGAGTAGTGTTTTCTTTTTCTCTTGTCTTTTCTTTTTATTTTGCATGTTTGTTTGCTTGTTGACTTGGTTGCTTTGCTTGCTTGTTGTTTTTTTCACTTTGTTTGCTTTTCTTACTATTTTTGTTTTCATTTGTTTGGTTTTCTTAATACCTTACTATTTTTGTTTCTAGAAATAAGTGCTACCAACTACTATGTTCTAGCTTTTGAATGGAGTATGTGGTTGAGATTTGAAGAGACTTGTGACACCACAACACTTGGCCAACGTTGTGTCCGTCTTCTTTGTGCTCGGTTATAAACCTTCGGTTGATGAAGACTTGACGGATAATATGAGATGTTTGCGAAGGAAGTTTTAGTCAAACCATGAACCTGTGTCCACACTGGGAAGACCCATGCCTGCACTCAACCTTCTTCTCTATGTGTTCAAGCTCATCCAACTAGTAGAAATGAAGAAGGGGAAAATCCAAACGAGAAAACCTATGTCAGAGGTCTTACATGATTCTCTGAAGGAACAAACTCTTATGCTCTCAATAAGTTTGGATCCCTCTTCTGCCCCAAAAATAAATAAGATCCTATGCACACTGCTCTTGAAAAAATACAAAGGCGAAAGAAGAGAAAGCCTTCCTACACATAGAGGTGAAGCATGTAACTCCATTGGGGTACTGACCATGCTTGCTAGCAGTGGAGCAATGCATTTGTTCTTGCATGACTCTATCAGGGTATTGTTTAGGCCTGTTGGCAATGGAGCAACACGAGAGATGAAAAATTATACTATGAAAATATTCAAATCGTGAGCTAAACTACCCTTTCCGAATTCGAAACACTATGATCAAGCTAAACTTTTTATTGTGTTTGACTGAGTTGGAAAAGGGTGAGCCATGTATGTGCATGGGGTAAGTGGGGAAGCTAGAGAAACCCACACAATGATTCAATACTCCTCGAAAGGCCAAGGCTCTCTATTATCAATGAACCAAAACAGAGAAGCTGGAGTTCTACTAGTATGTCGCTAAGTGTTGTAGCGGCTACAACCACCCTCCAAAATTTTGGCTTGCACCCAATTTCAGAGCCTCCCTTGAGAGTTTCACTTGATGGCTGCGCACACTCAGGTTCACTCCGTGAGCTCACGTGAGTCTTCGCACCCACCTTGCTTGATCATTTAACCCAAGTTTTGCATTTGATGTCAATGTCATGCTTGCGACCATGTTCTGGTTATACTCAGGGTCTTTGCTCCATGTGTACTAGTTGTGTTCACCATGTAAACATCTATCACACTCACACACGTAGTCACATACACAGTCGCACAAGCATCATCACGGTCGACCAACGATCAATCACAAGTGTCGCGCTTGTCACTTACACCATCAGTGAGTCACGTTGAGCATGTGTGTCAGAATGGTTTGAGTCGTCTCGTCGTCAAGGCATGTAAGTGTCTGTTTGCGAGATTACATATGCATCTTTCGCTCGTTCACACACTTAGTCACTTTGCTTAAGTTCTAATGACCAGATTCTTCTATGATAGTTATACCATCACCCCATCGTTGACTCGATCGACTGTCACCTAGAACAACACAGAAGCCCCAAACAAGCCAGGTCAAGCTGTGTTGTCCACAAGAAAATCAATCAACCTTCATGTTGGTTAACCAGAGAGTTTGACTCGGTAGCCACCCTAGGACTGACTCCCCTAAAAAATTGTGCAGAGGCTGTAGACCTTGCCTGGTCCACTAACTGATAAATTTGTGCAGATAGGTTAGATAAACACCAAGTTCCCATCCCTGTCTCCCTCAGAAAATTGTGCAGTTTTTCCAGGCAGCCCTTGCAACAATCGACCCACTGCTCACTAAGAAAAATGTGTAGTTTTCATGAACAAGTCCTCTGCTGCCCAATAGTCTACTTAGCTCAGAAACTACACAGAGGCGACTAGTAAGACATCGTCCTAACATTAGCATAGTTTTTCTTGCTAGCAGCTCCTAGCAGCCGACTGACAATTCCCCTAAGAATTGCGTAGTTTTTCTACCAAGCTCCAACAGCTGACTACTAGTTCCCTCCAAGAATTGCGCAGTTTTTGCTGCCAATCTCCTAGCAGCAGACTGCCAGTTCCCCTCAGGAATTGCACAGTTTTTTCTGCTAGTGACCCAACAACTGACTGCCAGTTCCCTACAGGAATTGCGTAATTTTTGCTGCCAAGTTCCCACTGCCCACTCATTCTGGAAATTGCGTAGATCTTGCCTACCCAGCCTTTCCGCAGCTCAAACTGTTCCTCTCAAAAACTGCGCAGTTTCGTCCTCCATCTGAGCCAAACCTCGCAAATAGTCACTATCGATCTGGATTCCCATCTTCATCACCTAGTGACTCCTGCGTAGTTTTCATTAGCAGTGCCCGGAGCCTCCATCCTAGCTCATACCCTTGTCTCCTCTCATGGTCACTTGCATCAGACATAATCATGTATCATGATAGAGTAGGAGGTTTTTAGATTTGATGACGTCTTGTCATGAGTGACTACAGATACAGGTACACAAACAAACATTGCGCGATGACGGATTGGTTAAATGAAGGGAGCACATGCAGAAGGACAAGTTCATCAACAAAAAAACAAACAATGCATGCAAAGATGTGTTCACGGATGGACGGATAAGCAAACATGCAAAATGTGTTCACGGATGGACGGACGGACGGACGAACATGCACTTTTCGTGAATGGATGAACATGTCAATCCTTCCAACTGACCAGCAAGGAAAAAAGAGTGAATGCAACATCAAGTGAACCCGATGAGCATCAAAGACTTCGCGCATGTTGCAATGTGGAGGTAGAAGCTGTGATACACCATGAGTACATCCATCACCATCAACACTACAACTCGACATGCACACCACCAGTAGCATGAATGTACCATCACTGTCATGTTGAGTCATGTCATCCACATCTCTATTGTGGTCCATACTATCAATCAATGTATTGTAATGTGGAAGTAAAAGAGACCCACTTGTTGTATGAAGAGTCATGTAAAGTCGAAAGGCCATGGAAGTCAAACAATCATGAGGGTAATTATTAAGGAATTTAGACTTCTGTGATCCATAACATTGTTTAGGGAATTTTTCGGCGAAATCACATAGATAATCTTTTGTCGACACGTTTCGAACCAACCAGTGTGGTTCATCGTCAAGACAAGTTGAAGAAACAATCCAGCTTGGCTTGTTAAATAGTATGTGCAGAGACTCCAACGGCTAATTCTGACCTAATGACCCCAGTCAAACAATAATATTCTTGTTATATTTTTTATTTACTATTATTCTTAGAAATTAGTTAAATTAGGTAAATTATATAATTAAAGTATTCATTTGATAATTTAACTAAAGTACTTGTTTATTAATATATATATATATATACACACAAAAACGAACTAATTCAAACTAAATTAATATTATTGGTACATCATATATTTATTTAATAATAATTTTTATTTATCATTTTAAAACTAATGGTCCATTTGAAATTAAATTAATAAATTATATCATCTATCAAGATATAAATTTATATTTATTAAATAATCTATATTTATTTAATAATCTATTATTCCAATAATATTATTAAAATTACCCATGTAATTAGGTAAATATATTATTACATATAATGGTTAATTTTTTTTATTTAACAAATATATATATATGAAATTAGGTAAAGATACTAATTCCATATACTATTGGGTAGTTTAGTTTTAAAAATAGAATAAAAATATATTCGACCTTTTTTAATATATAAACTATTTTGAAAACTAGATCTAAATTAGAAAATAATCACTAGATTCTTATAATGGTTGGTAAATTATCTCTTTACTTTAATTGTTCATTAATCACTATATATTTTTGTACATATATACTGTAGTTACAATATCAGGTTTATTAGTATGAATTCACCTAATGATTTATTAATTGTTTATTAATAAATATATATATCTAACGTTATAATAGGCAGTTATAGGATAATATTAATTCATATAATATTTATAGAAATCAATATATATAATATATATATATATATATATATATATAATATATAATAATAGAAATCAAGAAATCAAAATTAATTTATTAAATTACTTCTTGGATATTATTATTCCAAAAATAGAAATAAGGTTAGAAAATAATTTAATAAAGATCTTATTAATAAGACGAATAATATTAAGAAACTAAGATAATAGAAGGGATCAAAATATACTATTGAGAATCAAAAAAATGCCCAAAAGCTAATTTTATATTAAAAATATTACAATAACCAAAGGGAAAAAGGACCAACCCGAGATCTTACAAATGAGGGATCGAGGAGGCTAGGAAGACAGGGCTGGGACCCAGCAACTGCTAATCTTCCAGCCATCATCCCTATTAAGATTCTTCGGCCTTTTCTCAATCTCCAGGGCCTCTCTAAATTTGCGATGGTGAAACTGCGCAACTTTAGCAATGACTTGGGCATCTTCAACACAGACATGATGCTTAGTCTTCTCGGCATGTTCATCCAAGGCTGAGGACTATGCCCTTCCATGCCTTAAGTCATCCGAATGCTCGCTAATCCTTTGCTTGATGGAGCGACCTGTCTCACCAATATATGGTGTCCCACAGGAGCAAGGAATGATATAGACGCCCTTCATGTCTTTAGGATCAATAGGATCCTTTACAGACTTGAGGGAGCCACGGATAGTATTGAGAGGCCTAAAAGTCGCGGGCACATCGTACTTCCTTAGAATCCTCGCAATCCTATCCGTGGTCCCTTGGATGTACGGCAGGTTGACCCCCATGACACGATCTTTAGGATCTCTACGAATTGAAGGCTCCTTCTTGGCCTTGAGGAAGGATTTTTGACCTAGGTGTCTACCATAACCATTCTTCACAAAGACATCTAGGAGATGAGCCTTCTCCATTTCCAAGCTCTCTTCATCAGAAATTCTAATAGCACGGGTGGCAAGGGTGCTTAGAACCCCTAACTTCTGAGCGGGGAAATAATAGGAAGAAGCATGCAAGTATTGCTCAGTATGCGTCTTCTTTCTAAACACCTGATGAGAAAGGGAACCATCCACCTTCTTAGAGATGAGAACATCCAAGAACGGAAGACAACCATTGTCTTCTTTTTCCATTGTGAATTTAATGGCGGCGGACTGGTTATTGAGATGACTGGTTATAACAATCTAGTGATTATTTTCTAATCTAGATTTAGTTTTCAAAATAGTTTATATATTAAAAAAAGTCGAATATATTTTTATTCTATTTCTAAAACTAAACTACCCAATAGTATATGGAATTAGTATCTTTACCTAATTTCATATATATTTGTTAAATAATTTTTTTTAACCATTATATGTAATAATATATTTACCTAATTACATGGGTAATTTTAATAATATTATTGGAATAATAAATTATTAAATAAATATAGATTATTTAATAAATATAAATTTATATCTTGATAGATGATATAATTTATTAATTTAATTTCAAATGGACCATTAGTTTTAAAATGATAAATAAAAAATTATTATTAAATAAATATATGATGTACCAATAATATTAATTTAGTTTGGAATTAGTTTGTTTTTTGTATAATTATATATATACATTTATTAATAAACAAGTGCTTTAATTAAATTATCAAATGAATACTTTAATTATATAATTTACCGAATTTAACTAATTTCTAAGAATAATAGTAAATAAAAAATATAACAAGAATATTATTGTTTGACTGGGGTCATTAGGTTAGAATTAGCCGTTGGCAATATAGTCGTTGGGGTCTCTGTAGATACTATTTAACAAGCCAAGCTGGATTGGTTCTTCAACTTGTCCTGACGATGAACCACACTGGTTGGTTCGAAACGCGTCGACAAAAGATTATCTATGTGATTTCGCCGAAAAATTCCCTAAACAATCATGAGGGTAGTCGAATAAATAGAAGGGTTAGTTTCATCGTTGGCTATAAATATCCCCTGATTTGTACGTGGCGAGGAATTTTTCACCTTAGCTCCTCCTACATGGCCTTGAGAGTCTATAATATTTTCTTTGAGGAGTAAGTAGTGGCTTCAACGCCCCGCACGTGAGGTTAGTGATGTATGGTGTAATGATGTGTCTTGGAATTTTCGCTTAATTAAGAAGCCTACTCACAGGCCAGCACATTTTCACACATGTATTGTAACTATTGTAAGACTAATCTTTAACACTTGTAATGCATGTCACTTTAACCTGTGTTTAGCACTTGAACTAATTCACTTGTTTCTGTACATATATGTTAATGAAAATGTGTTGTATATGTTGTTAACGTTGTCTCGCCCATGAAGACTACTCTCTTGAACATCAAACATAAATTTCACATAAAACTTGCTATAACAACTGTTGCACTCACGCGGACTAATCAGCTGAGTATTATACATGCTATCTTCCCTTGTGTGTTGTGACTGTCGCACTGTGTGGACTCTTCCGCCGGAAGTTATGCACATCTTGTTGTGTTGTGTGTTCCTAGCAGAGTTGGGACTTATCCGAACCAACTTGGGACTCACTCCCACCCTCTCCCTCTACTGTGAAGCAACCATTGACACAAGAGACACTTACAATCACCAGGAATGTGAACCAGGACAAGCAAGAGTTGAGGCAAGACAAAGCAGACCAGTCTCCTGTGCTGACAAGCAAGAGTTGAGGCAAATCTTTAAGATAATGGCAATTGGGCCATTGTACTGGATGGGAATCCCATACCAAATGGTATGTGGTCTAGTTGGGACTTCATACCGGGGTGATCCCTTGATTTTGCTGGTTCCAACACCCTCAACACATTCCTTTCTTTAAACCATCCATCTTAGTTTCCATGCCTTTATTTAAACTATCTGTCTTAGCTTCTGTTACTTTTGTGAGAGTGAATTTTGTTGCACTTGGTCTCGTAATTTTGATATATCATGTTGCATTTCTTTCTCTTCTTCATGCGTCATGCTAGAGGTTTCAGGTTTCTTGCTAGGTGTTTCAATTTTCTTTCTTCGGGGCATCAATTAATGATAACAATGCTTCACCATGGCCTTTTATTTCCTTCAAACTAATTTTTCAAACCAAACTTATGCAAAAATTTTAAAACTACACACCTTTTTTCACTTTGTAAACGCTATATATTGAATCTATTATATCTCTGTAATTTTGGATCTTTAAGGTCTGAAATTGCCTCCTGCGGTAGCCCTCTAAGTCCTCTTTCTAATCCCATAATTTTGATCAAGATTGGATTCTCTAGGGCAGATTTATGCCAAATATCCCACGATGACCTGATTATAGACTAGTTGAGTAGAGAGAACATGTACGAAGTGTCAAGTGTCATTGTTTCAACCTCAGGACCTGAAGTTGATACATGGAAACTTACAGGTCGTATTCTTTCTTAAACTTTTTATGAAATTGAAATCTGATGCTCAGAGAGAAAATTATGATGATTTTCCCCATGTCACCTGTTTGAGATATAATTCGGGAATCTGCAAAAACCCTAACTTGATTGGATCCTATCTCTGAAAATATAGGAAGAAAATATCTAAAATTTTGATCCGAGGTTCATCGATATTTTGGCTCAAATGGGCTTTAATTTCTGCTTTTGAAACATCATAGAATTTTTTTATAGAAAAAATGCCACGTTGACCTGTTTAGAGTAGTGAAACCCTAGAATCCAAAGCTCTGATACCAAATGTTAATTAGCCAACTCATAAAATAGAAGAAAAGATAGACCAATGACTTCAAAATCATCCTCTTTGAACAGGAAACGTCCTTTACATTATACAAATCAATAATTCTTGGATGATACAAATCACAAACCTCCTTTTCATATATAGGAGTCTAAGGGGTCACAATATAATCAAAGCCGACATAACAATAACAATATAAGGGTACAACAATAACAATAGTGGGCTTCTATGGGGCACAATAATAACGATATGGGGACAATAGGGACCAAAACATAACAACAAGGGTTGCAATGGCAATAGTAATAGAGGAATCACTAGTATTATAGGGACCTAACAAGGGGATTGACTATGAGGAACCCTTTGCTCCTGTAGCGAGGTACCCATCCATCAGATCAATCTTTTCTCTAGCTACATAGATGGGGTGGAAGATCTACGAAATGGATGTGAAAACAACATTCCTCAATGGAATTATTGAGGAGGAGGTGTATATCAAGAAAACAGAAGAATTTGAGACTTTTGATCGAGATTATCACGTATGCAAACTCAAGTGAGTGTTTTGTGGTCTCAAGTAAACAGTTTGTGCTTGGTATACCAGAATTGATAGCTATCTCACCGGTTTAGGCTTCACCAAAAGTGAAGTGGATGCAAACCTCTATCATATTTTGGTAGAAGGTAAATTGTTGATTATTTTTCTATATGTTGATGACTTGATTTTTAATGGTCATGAGCAATTGATCAAATCTTGCAAGGAGGACATTACAAGAGAGTTTGAGATGAAATACATGGGTCTCATGCAATACTTCCTTATATTGGAAGTATCATAAGGAATTATGGGGAATTGTTTGTTTCTCAGGTCAAGTATGCCAATAAGATACTTTAGAGGTTCCACATGTATAGGTGCAAACCCATGAAGACTCCTCTAGTGACAAAATCGATGAAAGAGGATGCCACTTGAGGTGAGGAAGTGGATGCCACTATTTATCTACAGTTAGCGGGTTCACCCATGTATATTGTGAACAAACGACCAAATATGTGCTTTGCATTCAACCAATTGATCCAAGCTATGTTTAGGCCAACCAAACTATTTGGGAGGGAAGCTAAGCATGTTCTATGGTACCTCAGAGGCACTACCTAGTTTGGAATTTAGTATAGATGAAAAGAGGGAGTGAAGTTGTGTGGCTTCACCGATGCAGATTGGGTGAGGAGTCCATCAGACTAGAAGAGTACATCATGTGGATTTTTTAATTTTGAGTCCGCAAGAGTTTCTTGGTACAATAAGAAGAGAAGATTTGTGGCACTCAACTAGGCAGAAGAAAAATACATGGCTACAAGTCAAGCAACATGTGAGGCAATTTGGATGAGAATGATACTTGTTGGCTTGTTTGGTTAGATGATGGATCCAACTATGATTTACTGTGATAATCAGAGTTGCATCAAACTCTCTAAAAATCTCATTTTTCATGATAAATCCAAGCATATTGATATCTAGTATCACCATATATGGGATTGTGTGTAGAGGCAGGTTATATTATTGCAGTACATTTCGACAGAGGAACAAGATATTGATATTTTGACAAAGGCCTTGCCAAGAGGGAAGTTCGAGTTCCACAGGTGCAAGATAGGGGTGATTAATAATCCATTTCTTGGTAAGAGGGAGTGTTGAATATGCATCAAGAAAATCTCAGTTTGACTTTACCTTGGTCAAAATAGAGAAAACTTAAATTTCTATTTTAGCAGAAACATTAAAGGTAGTTAACTGAGGTGACATGGCACTTTTCACTTATTTAACTGAGTTAATTCGATTTGGTGAAGCTTGAGTCCATTTCAGTATGTTTGATTTCTAATTTTTAGCAATCTATTTCAGTTAGTTTAAGTTTTTGTCAATTAAACTAGTTCTAACTATTAGAAGAACTAGGGGAGGTTAAGTTGTGGAAGTGGAACTTTAGCCACACTCAGTGATCAACCAGTTAAGTGATCAATCAACCCAAAATAATTGTTGCATGTAGATAATTTGAGTTACCCAGTTGATATGGAGATTGCAAGGCAAAGTACTATTAGTTGTAGCATATTCCCATCTGTATAGGTGGTGCATGCAGTCAGAGGAAGGACCTAGAGGAATTGCACAATTCAATAGTGGGAAATTCCTATATAATAGGGGCCAGTGTCCCATAGGAACAACACAAGGAAACATGAGCTTGAAGGGATTGAAAATTGGCTAAGTGTTGGCCAAAGTCAGTGTTACCGGGAATAGTGTCCACTCGGATGCTACTATTCCCACTAAGACTGGTAGCTATCTTAGAAACAAACAAGTAAAGTCTACTTTTGTTTTCCTTTATCAAAATAGATAAGAGTGGAACAAAGGAGACCAACCTTAGTCTTGCGCTTGATTTCCTTGTTTGATTCCTCTCCTTCTTGATAGAGCTTTTCCGCTTTTTCTTCGTCTACCCAGCTTCAAAGAGCACTTGTGGAATCACAACAACATACTACTATCGAAGAACAAAGATCTATATTCATAAATAACACAGGACCAGATGTGTGTTAACCATACAAATGCATATATAATGAAACATACAAGAATATGGAGGAAAACTTGAATAGCTTTATTAAGATAAAAAGTAGCAAGAGGATTACAAAAATATGTTTTGACCCAACATCATCCTCCAGCAAGAAAACCCTTCTTCACCTCAAGTAAAGCTTAGATCACCCAACACTATGAATATACACCAGAAAACCAACAACACTTCTTTACAAGGTACAAGATTCCAGCCCCTGGATCTCTGTGATGAGGGATCCATATATAGATGATTGTAGGGAGGTGAGTCATCTTCTGGGATCTTCATCAGTTTCCTCTCTCTGATAGTTCCTTATTCCACTTGGAGAATGATGGTCTCTTACTCATCCCTGGTCGAAAACAGAGAGGCAAGTGTTAGAGGGGAAGCTTCTGGAAGATTCCATGATCTTCCACCTCGTAATTTGTCCTTGCCATTTGTCCATTCCCGACCATCGCACCCTACAGAGGAGCCATTCAGTATGCATCGCACCTTGTACACTAGGAAGTTGATATGCATCACACCCTCTGCACTGGGTTTTTAGTATGGTCCAGTTTTGACCATTTATGAGCAGTTTTTAGTGGAGAACTTCTGGGAGATGATGTAATCAACTGATCTTGTTCCTTTAGGTAGTTAAGCAACACTTTTAGGGACTTAGGAGCCCTCATTTTATGGACATCTATGATTGGGGTTGAAGTGCCCAAAAATGTCTATAAAAATTTCCCCCTAAAGCATGAGGTCGTTAATCTTTTTTGATGTCGAGTGAAACGCTTTACCATGAGGATCCGAAGTTTTTTCGAGCTAGGAGGCGACCTGTAATAAGATACAATACAATACATTATTTTGACAACATTTTTTCATGATCTACCTAAGGCAGGCATTCCCATGCTCAACTTTATAAATTCATTTTCATGTACATACGACAGACAATCGTCTGTGTGGCATACTGATGATTTGGACTCATCATCCTTTGATTTGGATGATCATCTGTTCAGAAATGATGTACATTTGATGTCTTTATATTCCTGAATATATCACAACTCGGATGGATGAAACTAGATCCGGGGTCTTCAAAACTCGTTCAATATTCACTCGGAGTACAAGTTAATCCATGTGAAAAAATTTCTAGAGTCAAACATCGAAAGACAATGCCTGATTACCAGCCAATGATGTAAGCTATTAACAGGCACGAGAGGAATCACCAATAATGACAATGACCCTCAAGGTACTACAGTACAATTCATGTGGTGTGAAAAAGGACTTAGCGTCGAACACCACGCAAAATCTCTCGGTCGAAGGCCATTAATGTAAACCTGTCGCTGAAAGTGAGAGACTTGCCATTGAGGCATGCAAGCTTCAAAGTACTGAAAGGGTTGTTCCTAAGTCAACTTCTTGGATAATGAGCTGATGTTGACAAGAAGTGGCTCTTCACAGGAGGGCCTTAATGAATCCCACATCAATGACATGGAACGAAGCAAATGATTTTGGAGGTGAAAACAATCTGACAATACAGGGTTTAGGGTGGCAGTCATGAAGGAATGGAGCATGAATGTATTGCAGTGGGTGAGACACAGGCGAATTGTCTGAATGACTTCTCTTGAACATATCGGCGACACTGAAAATGGATTGGTAGCGTTAAACCTAAAGATGGATGGTGTGATGGACCAATGTTTGTGACCAGTGAACGGAACAACCCAACTCTGCTTGGATGCAGAAGGAAAGTGTCATGTTCAAGAGCGACTTGCTACCAATAAAGCTTTTTCAAGTTTTCTTCCCAATTTTCTCCAGTCATTGCTGACCAGTACCTCTTTATTTTTTTCAAGCTTGAGGAGGATAACATATGCTTGTTCTATAATCCGCCATTCCAGTGAACCAGTCGCTATATTTTAGCGAGCCTAGCAACAGTGAAACTCGTTCTCATCCATTCGGACGAGTTTGTCGCTATTCGGTTTTAACGAGTTTAACGACAAAGATAACTCGGTCCTTTTCAATTTTAGAGAGTTTGAAAGGGACGAAAAGGAGACTCCAAAGATTCTTTTTCGTAATGTAATCCCTTAAGTCCGAAAAAGCGTAAAATAATACGAAAGGGATGAATTTTCGATAGTTTTAACAAGTCGAACAAGACAAGCACTCGATATTTTTGTGTAATAATCCCTCAAGTCCAAAAAGATCAAAATCTAGAGGAGGGATAACACTTCCGATGACTTTGATGAGTCAGAGAGACCAATCTCTCGGCAATCTTTTCATATTTTACGAGTCAGTTGAAAAGAGCTTAGAGGAGACTCGTTTTCGAGGAACGAGTGATGATTTCGGGTAACAGCTGATTCTAGGTAGGTTTTGGAATATTCCAATCATGGCAGTATCACAAGGATGGCTAATAGAATCACTCTTTGCAGATGTTCCTCAAAAGGGTAAACAATCAAATGGAGGTGATGATGAGAACGCGACCAAGGCTCAAAAGCTGGCGATAAGGCATTCACAATGGTTATTTACTGGTTCATTTTTTAATGAGCTTAAACGCTGGGGGAAACATTTGCTCATGACTTATGTTTATTTTTTAACGAGCTTGAACTATGTGCTAAAACTACTTGTGGGGGGTTTATGTTTTAATGAGCTTGAACCCTGCGGTAACACTGTGCGCCAGTCGTATGATAAGGATGTCTCATTCAAGATGCCATTTTAAAGGGGATTGCACCTTTTGAAGCTTTATTGATCCAGGTGGATGTTGGTGGCCACCCACCTATCCCATTTGGACCCCCGCAACTGTCTCTTTCAGTTTTTCAGTTTCCGTAATTGTAGCACAATTTACTATTTTTAGCCGTTTTTTCGGGTCCTGAACTTCTCGAGCCGTTTTGAGGCCCTAAGCGACATTTTTTGGGAAATCTGGGGGCAACATGGGTCCATGGACCAATTTTTCCCTTCCCAAAGTGGTAGTTCTCAGATAGATCTTTCTAACGAGCTATCATACGCGTCAAACGGAGATCATATGCCAAAGTTACGACCCCGGGAAATTGATGTAC
>APFE031470594.1:32098-61521 GCA_000404065.3 Pinus taeda | reverse complement strand
CATCTGTATGGTTCACTCCCAAAGTAAGGGGAAGATCGTTGCTACATCCATGACCCCCGCAAAGGGTTCCTCCACGCAGCAGCAACAGCAAAGGAATACGGTCATGACAAAACACAGGAACAACTTCTCCTCACCCACAGGGGTACCACATAAGTTTCAGGTGGGCGACAAAGTTTGGTTACATCTGCAGAAAGAACACCTTACACGAGCCCATCAGAAGCTCAGATCACTCCAACATGGTCCTTACAACAGTACCAAGCCTATGGGGAATAATTCTTTGGAGCACAACATTCCTCCATTCCTTCACTTGCACCAAGTGTTCAATGTGGATCATCATCGACCATGCTTCCCACCATTACTGGACACATCAGAGATTGCAGGCCAAGTTCAGCAGATGGAGGAACTCAACGCAATGGGGACCATTGCTTCCTAAGGGGGGAGGAATGATCCAGGTGGATGTTGGTGGCCACCCACCTATCCCATTTGGACCCCCCCAACTGTCTCTTTCAGTTTTTCAGTTTCCGTAAATGTAGCACAATTTACCATTTTTAGCAGTTTTTTCGGGTCCTGAACTTCCGGAGCCGTTTTGAGGCCCTAAACGACGTTTTTTGGGAAATCTGGGGGCAACATGGGTCCATGGAACGATGTTGCCCTTCCCAAAGTGGTAGTTCTCGGATAGATCTTTCTAACGAGCTATCATACGCGTCAAACGGAGATCGTATGCCAAAGTTACGAACCCGGGAAATTGATGTACCAATTTACCCAAAACGGGGCCCACAATTTGGCGTTTCATCTTCTAAGGGTCGGTTTTGGAATGTGAAGGGTTTTCCATTGTTTCTAAATAATAAATAGGCCTTCGAGCCTCATTGTAACACAGTTCAGAACAGTTTAGAGGCATGTAGCCGCCACATCTCTTCTCAGAGATAAGCTACCACCGCCCTAGCTGGTTTATTTCCATTTCTGGTTGTAAGCATATTTCGGTATTTTCCATTAATGAAATAAAGTATCATTTCCACTGCATCTTTGTCTATATGGTTATCTTTGTATTTTATTGCATTCTTGTTTAAATCCGAATCATTTTCCCTGGATCCTTTCTTTATGCAAGCTAGGAAACGACAAGCCTTACGGGTTTAAAGGGTTAAAGGTCCTACAAATTTAAAAAATAAATAGTCTCTCTTCACTTGCATGCATAAAGGTTTGCATGCCCCCAGGTATAGCGAAAATTTCTCATGCTACCATGAAAGTTCCCCGCGTAGCAGACATAATTCTTCCTTGGCGATGTCTACCGAAATAGACAAAGGTGAGTGGTACAGACGCATGCCACTCACATAACTTTAACGAAGGTATCTTATTCCAGCCTAATCCCATTTTCCTATAAGGACGGGTGTGTCAAACTAGTCATATATCCCTCACGGAAACCTACTCTATACCCAAGGTTTTCCTGCTGAAACAGATCATGGTGCATGCCCCCTGGGTTTCAGTCACATCCTCCTGAATCACTTGCGCTCATCAGGTGGATGGATTGGAGTTTGATGAGATATTCCTTGCGTGAAAAGACCATTTAGGGATGGCATTTGACTATTTGTTATGTGTGAACCGGGGAATGACATTTGGTCTACGAGCTTGACCATTCTGCCTTCGTGCGGAAAACACATTACTCTAAAGAGTGAGGAGACGATGGCTCCCATGCAATAAATATAGTCGCATCCAAGGAGTAGATTATAATCCAAGGGTCCTTGAACCATCATCACATTCATGTGAACGGTTTTCCTTCTCAAAGTAATGTGCACATTTGGAAGGATCCCTATTGGTTGACTGGTTCCTTTGTCAAAGCCTGTCAAATTTCTCATTTCAGGCAAAAGTGATGGCAAACCAAGCGCTTTCCAAGCAGTTGAGGAAAGGGTACTCACAGAAGCCCCTTCATCAATGATGGTACCAGCCATGACCATTCTGTAAGCTTGTACAATGATTTTGAATGGTACACTAGCTGGTAAACGGGGTCTGCCTAATAGATTCCAATCAAAGGAAACGATTAGGTTGCTTGGAGGTGGGACCGAATAGACGGTCGGGTATGAATCTGATGAACTTCCTTCCTGCGATAAAGGAACGGGTGGACTGCCCCTAAGTTCATCGGAGTCTGTGTTTACGAAAAGAATTTGAACGGTGTCGTTCTCTTTCTCTTCAGTGACGGTATCATTCGAAGATGAACACTCTGAAGGCAAAACCAAGTCAACTGCCGTCTCGACCTTTTGACTTTCTTCTGGTATGGATTCAGAGGGTTCATTTTCAATGATAGATGCTTTAGCCGACCACAATGATGGGCCAGCCGGATTTTCAACCAGTGGTGGACTTGGTAAGAGTTTTTTATATCCAGGAGGGAGCCGTAGCGGTGAAGCAGGATGGTCATCCAAAACTCTTTTAGCTTCGTCAAGGAAGGGACAACGGTGGACGGCGTGATTGCCTTCATGCAATTTACAAGGAAATCTAGGATTCCTTTTCTGTCTAGGTGCTTGACTTTCACTGGTTGATGGTGTGCATTCAAGATGATCATCAGAGTTTGACGACACCGTATTGTGCAAATGAGGAGACCAGTCCCTTAAGATCCGTTGGATGCAGGGACAATCTCGGTGATAGTTGTCTCCATTGCAAATAACACAAGGAGATTTAGGCTTAGACGATGCGGTGTGAGGATTTTCGCTAGATGATGCTTGGTTGCCCCCTTTCAATTTTGGTTCCTTTTTCTCTTTCTGCTTCTTCTTCTTCTTAGTTACTTGATTTTTAGCTTTATCGGCTTTATCAAGCAAAGAGAAGGAGGAGAGGGAGAATCAAGATGAAGTAGAAGGTTGGGAGGCAACTCTAGTGTCATCTAGTTGCTGACTTGACTGTTCAGGAATTAAGGGATTCTGAACGATAGAGGTAGAGAAGATCTAGACAGGCAACCAATCGTCAATCCTGGAAGTGACAATGTGGCCATATGGGGTGCACCAACATCTCCCCAAGAGGAGAAGGGACTAGGATTTCCGCCAAGGGGAAATCCTTGGTTGGTAGACTCCATTTTCTCAACCTAAAGACCAACGGGGGGATTTGTGATGTTATTCCGATTAAAATAATTTTTAGACGCTTTCACACAACTTGTTTTTTCAATTTTAAAAAGTCGAGAAAAAACAAAAGATGACTCTAATCACCTTCGATTTTTATTGAGCTTGAAGTGACAAGTGCTCAGAGGACCTTTTCTTTTAAGGAGTCTGAAAAGGAGCAAAATAGACTTCTCTGGAGATCTAGGTAGAGGGGATTACCAAACCAATCGCAAAACTGCAGAATACTTTTTACTGTACGGCAGTCAATCTTCCCGAATGCTGTGTTCAGTGCATTGTGATCGATAGGGCGGCCGACACGGCTTCTTAAGGATAAAGGATGCAGCCTATTGTGGTCTCCCAAATATACTTGACGATACGTGGGAGCACAAGTCCATACTCGAACTTGCCGTCTCAGAGTGGGGGAATCACCCAACCAACAATGAAAACAACAATTACCAGGTTTTACGACACCGGAATATGTCTCTAGCGTAGACCTCTAGATGTTGTGCGTTAGGTTCCAAAGCGTTGTTAGATTCATTAAATTTACTTTAAGTTGATCTTGCTTAAAAATTTGCCTTTCAGTTTCACTGCATGATGTGTGTACAATTCCTAAAATGCACTCTAAGATGATAAACAAACGTTTAATCTTCTTTTGGCAATGAAAATCCTAGCTACTAAGGAAAGAAAGTTTAGAATCTTTCAGCAAAGAGCACAGAGCACACGCTAAATGCACTATCCTAAATCAAACCAATCAGTCTAAATGAAAATGCACATGAATGTATTTGTTTTCATCTTTCTTAAATGTATGAATGATGATAAGAAAGCTATGTGAAAATCTGAATTATTTTCAAAGCGACAATACTCAACAAATTTCTTTTCAAAATGAAGTGAAGGTAAGAGAGGCACTTTGCGATTTCGAAATGAAAATTGTCCTGACGATGAACCACACTAGTTGGTTCGAAACGCGTCGACAAAGGTCTTTCCATATGTGATTTTCGCCGAAGCTCTTCTTATAACTTTAAAAACTATTAATTCAAATCATATGCAATAGTAACTATATAATCGACTATCAAGAACAATGGGATTCTCTTCTAAAACTAAAAACGACAGCTACGACACTTTCAAATCAAGAAACAACAGTTCGACTATGCTACTTCTTTGCAAAAGAGAACTGAAAATGGCGCACAATACATAAAAACACTTACAGTTCTTTGCACTATGGAGGCGAAATAATGTAAGAGAAGGGGGTTTTCACAAAGATACACTGACCACAAACAAAAAATTCCTGAATAGGACTGAAAACAGTGAGGAAAAACCAAAGTCTGAAGGTAAAGTTAACCTTCCCTGACCATCGCACCTCTCACACAGTGAATTCAGTATGCAGCGCACCTACTGCACTCGGGAAGTGCGATGCATACAGACTACCTTGAAGGCAGGGTGAAATGGTACCAGTGCGAGACTTTGAACGAATTTTTACTCACAATTTGCAATTCATTTCAGGAATTTAGGCCAAGTAAGTGATGTTCAATATATGTAAATCACAGGGGCTGATCTAAGGAGGTTACTAGAGCCACCACTTAGGGAAATTAGACTGTTTGCAGATCGATTGTTTAATTCATAAAGAAAACCCGGAGATAGATTGAAGCAACATTGATCTACTTTGCATTTGTATAACAAATGCAGTTCGAAGGCTAGCTGGCTTGGCTTCAGACTATATCTGTAAGTTTATAAAAGAAACAAAGATAGGCTAACAAACAATCTAGTCGCTCCCCAGTGGAGTCGCCATTTTGTTACCGGGAATAGTGTCCACTCGGATGTTGCTATTCCCACTGAGACTGGTAGCTATCTTAGAAACAAACAAGTAAAGTCTACTTTCATTTTCCTTTATGAAAATAGATGAGAGTGGAACAAAGGAGACCAACCTTAGCCTTGCGCTTGATTTCCTTGTTTGATTCCTCTCCTTCCTGATAGAGCTTTGCCGCTTCTTCTTCGTCTGCCTAGCTTCAAAGAGCACCTGTGGAATCATAGCAACATACTACTATCGAAGAAAAAATATATATATTCATAAATAACACAGGACCAGATGTGTGTTAACCATACAAATGCATATATAAGTAAACATACATGAATATGGAGGAAAACTCGAATAACTTTATTAAGATCAAAAGTAGCAAGAGGATTACAACCATATGTTCTGACGCAGCATCATCCTCTAGCAAGAAATCCCTTCTTCACCTCAAGTAAAGCTTAGATCACCCAACACTATGAATATACACCAGAAAACCAAGAGCACTTCTCTACAAGATACAAGATTCCAGCCTCTGGATCTCTGTGATGAGGGATCCATATATAGATGATTGTAGGGAGGTGAGTCATCTTCTGGGGTCTTGATTAGTGTCCTCTCTCTGATAGCTCCTAATTCCACTTGGACAATGATGGTCTCTTACTCATCCCTGGTCGAAAATAGAGAGGCAAGTGTTAGAGGGGAAGCTTCTGGAAGATTCCATGATCTTCCACCTCGCAATTTGTCCCTGCCATTTGTCCATTCCTGACCATCGCACCCTATAGAGGAGCCATTCAGTATGCATCACACCTTGTACACTGGGAAGGTGATATGCATCGCACCCTCTGCACTGGGGTTTCAGTATGGTCCAGTTTTGACCATTTATAAGCAGTTTTTACTGGAGAGCTTCTGGGAGATGATGTAATCAGCTAACCTTGTTCCTTTAGGCAGTGAAGCAACACTTTTAGGGACTTAGGAGCCCTTAGTTTATGGACATTTATGATTGGGGTTGTAGTGCCCAAAAATGTCTATAACAGTCAGTCAGTCAGGCAGACAGATAAACTATACAGTTGTAGGTTGTGCTCAAGCTTGAGAAAGCATATGTATTTGATCTCTATTCTTCTATTAATGCAATAAATATAGGAAGGGGTTTTGAGTAGTGTCTTTCCCCTAGATAAATCTTTGTGCATGTGTGATAATTTTTCTTGCATGTTTATCATTTGTGTTCTCGATCGTGAATTGAATTCCACATAATAATAGAGTAAATTTGAGTCTTATGTTTTAGTAAATTTCATGATAAGTTTTTAATCTACATATTAATTTTTACAATTCGTTGCAACTGCAACTTGTGATAATTGTTTGATCTCTATTTATACATCTATGTTGTGCGTGATTTTGACTATGCATGATTCTGATTGTAAAGTAATCAGACCTTTTTAGTGGCTAATGGAAATAAAGGTGCGTTAGAGGCATGTTTCTCGTTGAGTTCTTTAATTTCATGATTGTAAGGTGGGAATTCGTTTCAAAGCAGCAACCCACATCACTAGTTCTGAAGGGATCGGTGGCAGATCATGGCGGATTATTTATGCTTGGTTTTACCAAATTTCAAGAATAGACTGAGTGTCATAGGTGTGAGATCTATTACATTTTTTCTAGAGAGTCACAAAAGTTTATGTGAATAAAACCAATGATTTTCTTAAGGAGTCACTCTAGTATGCTAGTCAGTTCACTGAAGAAATACCCCTCTGTTTGTTTGACTGTCCAAATTCATAGGTGGGAGGAATTCCCATGCACTTTAGCTCGATTTTCATCCTAGAGTGCATAAGAGCTTCAAGTTTGACTGTTGACTACATTTGGAAACTCGTTGGATTAGTCTTGTAATTTTTTATGGCATGAAATTCAAAGGAGAATGTAGGTACGATGATATGTACGTAACAACAACCATTTATTTTGCAAAGGATTTGAACTCGCAACTTTGGCTGACATATCTCGTGTTAATTAACACAACTACGGAATGCAACGTCTCATTGGGAGTAAAAATAAAGCAAAAGTAAAGGCACATATAGATCTTTATAACTTTAATGATTTTGACAATGTGTTCATCGATATCACATCTAGAAACCTAATATCGCTGATAATAACTTTAAAGCACGATGCTTGGTTTTGGTAGTTGTTCTGCAATCATGGGAGACTAGATTTCTACGAGCCATTGAAAAAATATCATTCTACCGGTGGAGCCGAGGAATATTTATGCCGAAGTATTGGTAGATAATAATGGAGGCCATCCATAATATTGTGCCTAAGAATATTATTTATATGCTATTTTTATGAATTTTAAAATTAGCACCAAGGATGTTGTGTGTTTGTTTGTGCGTCCAAGTTTGTGGTGTGAGTTGAAGTAGTTTTTTATTTCTTTCAATTTTGGTTATAAAAAGGGTTGGTGGTTCTTAAACTAGAACTGTCAGTGTCCGAAACATCGATTCTTGTGGGTAGTGAGGTCAAGTTATTTTATCAACTTTTGAACACATTGAATATCTAGACCTCCATCCTAGTAACTAACGGATAATCGAAAGAGAATATCTAACAGAGGTTAGTTGGTCTACAGGATGGTTCATTACTTAACAACTCTTATCGTGGAAGCGCTGATGAGCTGAGATGTCAATATTTTTTATCTTTCAATGTTCATCAACGAAGGGCAGAGGTGGTTACGTTTTAAATGGAGTTCAAGTGACAACTCGAATATGTGGTGGTGAAAGAGTAGCGTTTACAAGATTCTTGAGTGGATGTGAATGTTGATGAAGACTAGTCAGACATATATTATCCTTGTTGTTGTAATATGTGTTTTCAATGTTTGCTATGTAAGCATTAAGGGAGGGTATTGGAAGTAATGCCTCCATGTGTTTTCATGCATTTCCATTGAGAGTTCCCAAGTGTCAATCTAGAAGTTGTTGTTTTTTATATATGAGTTGTAGTCATGATCTAGAAGTGTGTAAGTCAGAGATTTATGTCCTATATATGTATAACTATTGTGAACAATAAAAATATTGAAGAATGTTTTTATGTTGTGTACACAATCTCTCCACTCTCTTGTATATTTCTAACAAGCTTATCTATACGGGGTATTAAACATTCAACACATTCTTTATAATTAACTTCAACGCACTAACTCAATAACTATCATATCCACACAATTTGTATAATCTATCAAAAATTGTTTGAATGTTCAAATAATTATCAATTTTATTAGAAAAATAATATGTAATGGATACTTTTACATATATTCGGCAATAAATGCTAAAACCTAAACTACTTTTCTATGTTAAAACCCAAATTGCTTTCCTAAAAATAATTTAATTTGAACTTGTGCAACATAACTTGAAATTAAAACCCTTTAAAGTACAACTAATCGTAACAATACTACAATAATTTTTCTTTCATAGTAACAGTACTACAATAATTTTTCTTTCCAATATGCAATAATGTTGGTCTAAAAATTAATTTAAAATATATAAATAAATCATTATGCTTGAAATTCCTCTGAGAATTGTTCAAATTTTCACCTATTCCAATTGCATCTACCTATTGGAATAACTCTTGCACTCTTGCAGAGGGGCATTCCTTAAAGCAATATATAATATATATATGAACACTTACATTATTTTTATTTTTATTTTTATTTTGTTTTTGTAAGCTTGGTATAACTAGATCTTCATTATGTCTAACATATCACCTGGAGGAGGGGAATTGAATCAATGACTTCACATCAAGGAGTGCCTTAACAAAGCACCTGATCACCATCTCTCCAAGGCGTCATGGACATATGAACAATTACATTGAAATGTTTTATTTAATATCAATTTTTCTTTACTATTATTAATATTTTTAAACGTTAAATATTAATTTGATATTAAGAATTAAATGAATTACATTTCACATTTCTTTTTTTTAAATAACTGATTTTTTTTTACTTTCAAGTACTTATTCTTTGTAGAGTTGATATCAAAACTATGTTATTTCATATCAACATCAAAATTTTATTTATGGTTGTGAGTGAGAGTAATATATTGCTACCACAACTCCCTCATACTTTGTTGTAATACCAACATCTGAACAAAGGAGTACAATGAGAATAAGATTATTGATTTTTTATAATTAAAATTAAGTATGTTCATTTTTATTTTTATTTTTATTTTACACTTGATATTGTGTTCTATTTAGAGAACATTCTATGTTTATTATAAGAGGGAAGTATGTCAACTTGAGATTGAGCACAAAAGGAATTACACATCTCCTTTGAGGTCGTAAAATGCACCTCCCAGACAATCATTTGTATAATATAACATAACTATTTTGTCCCTCTTATATTAATCATTGTTTTATTAAACTTGCATTTTTTATACATAAAGTTATTGCTTGAACTAATATAAAATTATTTTCATTTTGTTCCAACAACCTCCTTAACTCTATAATGGTAGTTTTTTACTTAGAGTCCTGGGGTTTCCTTTGGTCTTCCCCTCTCACACTCCTCATTAATCTAATAGCAAAGCTATATAAATTAAACGACTCTGATGATTGGTATCAAAATATGTTAAGATTAAAAAATTAATAAAATTAACTAAATTGTAACTTCTTTATTATTATTATAAAATAAGTAATATTTGAGTTAACTTATATACATCTAAATACCATGTAACAAAATATTTGACTATGAAAATCTTTAATCTGTAAATAAACTTTGTTACAATACCATGGTTTACTAATACCAAATGCTTAGAAAACCACAACTCATATTCAAAAATGGCATGTTCATATGAAAAAAAGAACATAACTACTTTTTAAACAATCCATCTTAACACTGGATCTACCAAGTGCCGAGAGGGATCAAATCTCTTGAGATGCAAACCTCTTTTAGAGCGAAAAGGGATTTGATCCCTCTTACCTCTTGGTAGATTTAGTGTTAAGATGGATCTAGGCTAGTATAATATATATGTAGTTGACATCGAAATATTTCATTTATAATTCAGGTTCTCCACATTAAAATATTAAACATGCCCCCTCATATTTTTTCCTCTATGCATACATTTAATTATTTTTATTATTAATATTCTAGCATATTAGGCATGGAAAGAATTACAAATTTCTCTCACATCAATAATGCCATTTCACGTCATCTTCATATTAAGTAGTGAAGAAATTACATTTCTTCATGTAAATTATTATTTTTTAAGTCATCTCCATATCCTCATACTAAAAAGGAATTTTATTTTTTTATTTTTTTAACTTTCTGTTTAAGTTATATAAAATTAAGATTCAAATTGAAATATTTTAATTATGACCAAAATTAATTTCTTTTGTTATTACAATTTGTTAATTATTATTTTATTATTTTTAAATGTAATGTTATGTGATAACATCTCTCCCATATTGAGTTGTAGAATGCCTCACTGCAACAAATCTCAATCTTTAGCTACCAAATTTATTCTAACATGATGCGAAAGTTAAATCTTTACCATTTATATAATACTTATTGATAATTAAAATAAAACTCTGATTTTTTTTTGCAAAATAAATATATTTATTACGATAATTAAATCCTCATATATTTTGTAAAAATATAGGTTTATAAATTTCTATTTATTTAAAAAAGCTCAACAAGTTGAAATTAACCACACCAATTAAAAAAATAAATAAAATCTAAAATTTTAGAGAAAATTTCATTATAAAATCAATCCGTTATTTTTTTTGTTTCGAGCATGTGGATAAAATTATTATCGTACATTAAAAATAAGGTTGAATAATGAATCCTTCAACAAAATTTATTTAATTTAATAAGTAGTTGGCAATTTCTCATTTTCTAAATCGATATCGAAAATGTTTGGAAACCTCCGTCCCCGAAACCTACACAAATACAGATTAAGATTAAAAAATAGTTTCGGTTCTCTCTTTGGAAAACCTCCACAAATGTTCCAAAAGTTACTTCACAGATACTCCAAACGTGAAGGGAATTTTTAAGAAAGCTTGTGCATAAAACTTGAAACCGCTGGTTTGTAAAAGCAGTTCTTGTACACCATTTAATTGCCGTTCCAAAATAGGCCTCCTCGAGACATAAAAATTAATACCAAAGGTATTGGAATATTGCAAAATTTGGTTTTTGTCATTGCCTCCTTACATCATGGTATAGTTTGGATACCTCTCCTCTCGTGTCGCCAACGTCACCTTCCTAGAGCAATGGAGGTGATCAATCCATGTGGCATACTTCTCTAATCCAATGGAGGTGATCAATCCATGTGGCATATTTCTCTAATCCAGTGGCATGAGGTGGCTCAGAGGCACTAGGTTAATTTATTTTAGGCTTGCGAATTTGATTCTTTTGGATCTTTTAGATCATTTAGATAAAGGATGTTAAAGATAGTTCATTACTCTTGTATGGAGAGTTATCTAAAATTAGATAGTGAGTTTATTGAGTCAAGTTGAGTCAAGTTAAGTGTTACTTTGAGTAAAGTCGAATTTAGTGTGTGTTGTATGTCAAGTTATTTTAAGTGAGTCGTTAGTCAAGAAAGGTTTAAATACCCTCATTGGATTCATTGTAATTATTAAGTTTTTGTGTGATCAATTAAAGAGCTGCAACTCGTATTATTGTATGTGAATTATTTATGTTATTTTATACTTTTCCTCCTCTCCCTTCCCAACAAATTCGTATCAGAGCCTAAAAAAAATTATAAAATCCATGGAGCCAGTAAAACCAATAAAAAAAGGATCAAATGAAAAAGATTGACATTTTTTTTTTTAAAATTGTGTTGCAAAATTGTCACACCGTTAAGGAATTAAAAGTGCGCAAAAAGGTGCGAAATCCGCACTTTGTTAGTACAAAACCTACGACAATTTGTAGCAGACTTATGGTCGGTGGAAATCAGGGAACTTGCACAGTTTTTTTGTGTATAGGAGTGCGCAATCCGCGTGAGGAATTAGAAAAAACGAAAACCTGTAATTCGAAAGTCCATTTTTTTCGTACGTGACCATCATTTAAAAAAAATGAACCTTTTATATTCAAAGACTAGTTCATAAAGTTTAAAAAAAGAAAGGTTACGAAAGGATTTATTATAGTTTTTAAAAGGAGGTTTGTTTAAAAAGGTTTTTCGTTTCGAGTGTTTTATGACGGTTATAAAAAGCCTCCATTAAATTATATTTTTTATAATAAAGATTTATATAAACAAATATAAGGATTTTTTTGAAAAGGAGTTTTGCAAAGTTTTTAAAAGTATATTTTTTTTATTAAAGATGATTTCATCTAGTTTTTAGTCTGAGTTTTTATTATTCATAAGGGAGAGATTATGATATATGAGTCATTAATATGGAGACCATATTAAAGACTCATGATGCGTGGGATTATGTCTAATTTGGGTTCCCAAAACCTAAGAATGAAGCAGAAGAATGAGCTGTCACTAATGCAGAGAGGGAACAATGGAAGAAAGATGAAAAGAAGAATGCACAACCGTTGCAGCTTATCTAGCAAGGAGTGGACTGAGCAGTATTCCAAAAAATTATGATCACGTCTTCAACAAAGACAACATGGAAAACCTTGGCGAAAAGCTATAAAGGTATGACCAAAGTCAATATTGTTAAGATGCAGAACACTAAAAGAGATTTTGAAAGTTTGTAGATGAAGGAGACAAGGGACATCGAGTCATTCATGAATTGGGTCATGATTATCGTAAATCAGTGAAAAAATTATGGTGGTGATATTAAAGATTGAACGATGGTTGAAAAGGTCCTCATATCCTTTTCTACCATATTTGACATTGTAGTAGCATCCATAGTAGAAGCTAATGATTTGGAAATGCTCACAGTTGATGAGTTGATGGGATCACTTCTATCCCATGAGGAGAGGATGGACAAAAATAAGGATTCCACTTTAGAAACCACTTTTAAAATCTAGGTTTATATTGCAAGAGACAAAGGTCGAGCCAGAGGTAGAGGACGAGGTGGAAGACATGGTGGTCAGAGAGATGGTAGAGAAGAGCAGGAAAATGAAAGTGGAAGCAATAGCAAAAGCTTCAACAATAATCAAAGAGTTGACAAATCAAAGGGGAGATGTTATTATTGTAATAAATTTGGTCACTATGCCCGTGATTGCAGGAAGAAGATAGCTGGTCAAGGAAAGCAGAGAGATAATGTCACCAAGGAGAATACTGACTCCATGGTCCTAGCCTGTCATACCATGCATGAACCTTCTAATAATGTGTGGCTATTAGGCAGTGGTTACAGTAACCACATGACAAGCAAAAATAATTTGGTTGCAAATTGGATCAATTTATGAAGACAGAGGTAAAGTTGGGGACTGATAAGACTATGGATGTAGATGGAAAAGGAGTGGTTAACATTATGACCAAGCAGGGGGAGGACAAGTTCAGACGTGTATTATGTCCATAGTATCAAACATAATTTGATAAGTGTTGGTTCATTGATGCATAAAGGATACATAGTTACCTTTCAAAGACAAGAGTGTGTTATATATGACAAGCCCCCAAGCAAGCAGTTGATAGACAAGGTGCAAATGATGAGGAACAAACTCTCTCCTCTAATTATTAATTACACTGACTAGGTTAGTTCTTTTACAGGTGCATGTTCTAATGATTACTGGTTATGGCACTTTTGGTTTGGACACTTGCATTTCTATGGCTTAATATTGTTGCATTAGAAACATATGATTAGAAGATTACCTCTAGTCAAAGAATCTGCTAGTACATGTGAGTGTTTTATCTTGGGAAAGAAACACCGTGAGAGCTTTCTGAAAGGAGTTGCATACAGAGAAAAACAATATCTTGAACTAATGCTTACAAACCTGTGTGGGCCTATGAGGACACATTCGATCGATGGAAGTTGTTACTTCCTCACTTTCTTTGATGATTATAGTAGAAAGACTTGGGTTTACTTCTTGAATCAGAAGTCTGAAACTTTTTCAAAGTTCAAAGAAATCATAGCCTTAGCAGAGAACCAAAGTGATAGGAAGATCAAGGTATTGAGGTCAGATTGTGGTGGAGAATATGATTCGAAGGAATTCCATGATTACTACAAACAACATGGGATTAGAAGGAAATTTACAACCAGGTCCACCACCACATAAGAATGGTGTAGCAGAGAGAAAGAATAGGAAATTTATGAACATAGCAAGGAGCATGTTAAAATGAAGAAACTTATTTAATGAGTATTGGGCAGAAGCAGTTGCATGTGTTATTTATGCAATAAACAGATCCACTACAAAGAGTGTGATGAACAAAGTACCAGAGGAACCATTGTTAGGTATGTCTTACAACGTATCTCATGTCAGAGTGTTTTCATGTGTAGCTTATGCAAATGTGCCTAAAGCACTAAGAGGAAAATTGGATGATAAGAGTGAAAAATGTATATTTACTGATTATATTTATTGCATAACCCTGTCACCAAGAAGACCATAATTAACAAGGATGTTGTGTTCAAATAACAAGAGTCATGGAATGGGAGTATAGAAAAAAAAATAAAGCACAAGTACCATTGATGCAAGAGGATGACGTAGCAGAAAAAAGAGCAACATGGATCACAAGAGAAGACACTGAACAAAGTCATACTAGTAAGGAATCCAAGATATTTTGGACATCATGGATCTTCATGTAGATCAGCAGATCGAAATTCTCCTAGCAATTAATGAGGTGATAAATTAAGTAATGGTAAGAGAAAAATGAGAAGTTTGAAAAATATTTATAATGACGTGGACGTTAGGTCAAATTTCACATTTTTATCATTCCAACCTTCTTCATTTGAAGAAGCAGCCAAAGATGAAAAATGGGTGCAAGCCATGGATGAAGAAATAGAAGCTATTGAAAAGAACAACACATGGGATCTAGTTGATTTTCCAAAGGATAAAAACCTCATTGGTGTAAAATGGGTGTACAAGACAAAGTTGAATGAGAAAGAAGAAATTGACAAATTTAAAGCAAGACTTGTTGTAAAAGGATTCTCGCAACAACCGGGAATAGATTTGGAGAAACATTTTTTCCGGTAGCGAGATTGGATACTATAAGAGAAGTTCTAGCCACAACAACTCAGAACAAGTGGAAAGTATATAAGATGAATGTGAAATCAACCTTCTTGAATGGAATTCTAGAAGAAGAAACCTATGCGTTGCAACCTCCAGGATATGAATTCGAAGGAAAAGAAGATAAAGTTTATAGGTTGATGAAAGTGCTCTATGGACTCAAGCAAGAACCAAGACCTTGGTATAGAAGAATTGACAGCTACATGATCAAGAATGGATTTTACAGAAGAAACATTGAGCCTACCTTGTACACAAAGGTAAATGAGCGTGAACAAATTTTAATTTTTTGTTCATATGTTGATGACATGAATTATACTAGTGATCTTGAGTTAGATGAATTTAAAGCAGCCATCAAGAAATAATTTAAGATGAAATATCTTGGTATGATGAAATATTTTCTTGGCATAGAGAAATTTGAAAAATGAATTTTTATTTGTCAAAATAAATATGACAAATATTTGCTAAAAAGATTCACAATGGAAAATTGTAAACATGCCCCTAAACCAATTGCAACAGGCACAAAGTTAAGTATGGATGATGAACGATCGATTGCCAATCCAACTCTATTCAAAATATTGGTTGGCAGCCTCATGTATCTCACAGCTACAAGACCATATATTATGCAAGGAGTGAGTTTGTTTTCCAAATTTATGGAGACTCCAAAAGACACACATTGGAGAGCAGGAAAAAGAATTATGAGATACATAGCAGGAACTACAGATTGTGGCATAATGTATGCAAGCATAAAGAAGAAGGATTTCGTTGGATACATAGATAGTGATTTCGCAGGCAGTTTAGATGATAGGCTGACCACTTCTAGTTATGTGTTCCATCTTGGTTTAGGTGTGATTGCATGGGCATCTATGAAACAACCTATTGTGACACTTTCGTTAGAAGAAGTAGAATATGTACAAAAACATCAACAACATGCCAAGCAGTATGGTTAAGAAGAGTATTTAATGGACTTAAGAAAAAATAACAAGGATCAACAACAATATATATTGTGACAACACCTTAGCCATTTCACTATATAATAATAGTGCGTTTCATCAAAAGATAAAGCATATTGATACTAGATATCACTTTATTAAAGAACTTGTGAGAAATGGAGAAGTCCATGTGAAGCCTTGTAAATCCAGTGATCAACTAGGTGATATATTCACTGAGCCATTAGAGAAATATCTATTTGATTTTGATAGAGGAAACTTGGGTGTTGTAAGCCTAGCTGAGACATAGACCAACAGACATGTTTGAGTTGTCATGAGTCATGTATTAGTTTAGTCATCGTAATTAAGGGGGAGTGTTAAAGATATCCAATTACTCCCACATGGAGAGTTATCTAAAATTAGACAGTCAGTTAACTGAGTCAAATTCAGTCAAGTGAGAAAGTCAAGTTATATTTTGAATAAAGTCGAATTTAGTGTGTGGTTGTATGTCAAATTATTTTAGGTGTGTCGTTAGTCAGAAAAGGTTTAAATACCGCTCACCAAGTTCATTGTAATCATCAAGTTTTTGTGTGATTAATTGAAGAGTCGCAACTCATGTTATTATGTGTGAATGATTTGTTTTATTTTATGCCTTTCCTCCTCTTCCTTTCCAACAAATCGGTATTAGAATTGAGGAAGGATTACAAGATTTGTGGAGCCAATAGAACTAGTAAGAAGAGGGCCAAGTGAAGAAGACCGACATTTTTTTTAAAAATTGCGTTGCAAAATTGTTTCACTATTAAGGAATTAAAAGTGTGCAAGGAAGGTGGGAAATTAACACTTTGTTACTACACAAACTACGACAATTTGTTGCAAACTTATAATCATGTGGAAATAAGGGAATTTGCACAATTTTTTCTGTGTTGGGGGTGCATAAGCCCTACAAGGAATTAAAAAAGGAAAAAGCCTATAATTTGAAAGGCAAAGTATTTGTTTGAAAAGGTCACGTGGGACCCGTGGGTCACTTATTTCGTACATGACCATTATTTAAAAAAAAAAAACCTTTTATATGCAAAGACGGGTTCATAAAGTTAAAAAAAGGTTATGAAAGGATTTATTATAATAATTTTTTTAAAGGAGTTTGTTTAAAAATGTTTTTCATCGGATTGTTTTATAAAGATTATAGATAGCCTTTAGAAATTTATCTTTTTAAAATAGTGTTTATATAAACAAATATGAGTTTTTTAAAGTTTTTAAAAGGAGATTTTTTAATTAAAGATGGCTTCATCCAATTTCCACCATTCAAAGGAAAGGATAATGATGTGTGGACCATTAAGATGGAGGCCACATTAAAGACTCATAATGTGTGGACCATTAATATGGAGGCCACATTAAAGACTCATGATGTGTGGGATTATGTCCAGTTTGGGTTTCTAGAACCTAAGAATGAAGCAGAAGAATGACCCCTCACTAATGCAGAGAAGGAACAATGGAATAGAGACAAAAAGAACAACGAACAAGTGTTGCAACTTATCCAGCAAGGAATGGACTGAGTAGTGTTCCAAAAAATTATGATCATATCTTCATTAAAGATAGCATGGGAGACCTTCGAGACAAGCTATAAAGGTATGGCCAAAGTGAATATTGTTAAGTTGCAGAACACTAGACGAGATTTAAGCCTGCAGATGAAGGATACAAAGGACATATTCATTCATGAATTAGGTCATGAATATCATAAATCAATTAAACGTTTGTGGTGATGATATTACATAGTGGTTGTAAAGGTCCTCAAATATTTGTCTACCAAATTTGACGTTGTAGTAGCAACCATAGAAGAAGCCAAGGATTTGTAAACACTCACAGTTGATGAATTGATGGATCACTTCTATCCCATGAGGTAAGGATAGACAAAAATAAGGATTCAACTTAGAAACCACATTTAAAAGCTAGATTTCTATTTCAAGAGACAAAGCTCAAGGAAAAGGTAGATCAAGAGGTATAGGACGAGGTGAAATACATGGTGCTCAGAGAGATGGAAGAGAACAGTAGGAACATGAAAGTGGTTGCAATAGCAACAACTTTAAAAATAACTAAAGAGTTGACAAATCAAAGGTGAGATGTTATTATTGTAATATTTTTTGTCACTATGCCCGTGAGTGAAGGAATAAGATAGTTGATCAAGGAAAGTAGAGAGTTAATGTCACTACAAAGAATACTGACTCCATATTCTTAGCTCGTCATACCATGCATGAACCTTCTGATAATGTGTGGCTATTAGATAGTGGTTGTGTTAACTACATGACAGATAACAAGAATTTAATTGCAAATTTAATAAATCATTGAAGATCGAGGTAAATTTGGGGATTGATAAGACTGTGGATGTAGATGGCAAAGGAGTGGTCAACACTATGGCCATGCAGGGGGGAGAAAAAGCCAATTTCAGAGGTATATTATGTCCCTGGTCTCAAACATAGTTTGATAAGTGTTGGTCAATTGATGTAGAAAGGATACGTAATTAATTTTCAAGGAAAATAATGTATTATATATGACAAGCCCCCAAGAAAGAAGATGATAGAAAAGGAGTGGATGATGAGGAACAAACTCTTCCTCTAATTACGAATTACAATGATCATATCAGTTCTTTAACAATTGCATGTTATAATGGTTATCAATTATGGCACTTTCAGTTTGGACACTCGCACTTTTCTGGTTTAAGATTGTTGCAGCAGAAACATATGGTTAGAGGATTACCTCCCATCAAAGAACCTGCTAGTACTTGTGATTGTTGCATCCTAGGAAAGAAACACCATGAGAGTTTTCCAAAAAGGAGTTTCATACAAAGAAAAACAACCTCTTGACCTAGTGCATACAGATCTGTGTGGACCTATGAGGACATATTCAATTGGTGGAAGTTGTTACTTCCTCACTTTCATTGATAATTGTAGTAGAAAGAAGTTGAAAATAGCAACAAGAAAATCTTGATTTAATTTTCCCTTGAATTAAATTAGGAGAAAATTGTAATTCCACATCACATGACAATGAGAATGAGCTAACTAAGTTGATTTCACTTAGCTGTCTCAGTTAATTCGATTTGAGGGACTAACTTTAGTCATGTAGAGTGTCTTGTAAATTGTAGGAGCCTAGGTTGAGTTTAATTTGAGTTGTTGATCCAGATTTAAACAGGAAAGAAAAAAAATACACAGATAACCATATACACAAAGATGCAGCGGAAATAATACTTCATTTCGTTAATGGAAAACACTGAAATATGCTTACAAACAGAGTTGAAAATAAACCAGCTAGGGCAAATGGTAGCTTATCTCTGAGAAGAGAATGTGGCGGCTACATGCCTCTCAACTGTGTTACAATGAGGCTCAAAGGCCTATTTATTGTTGAGAAACAATGGAAAACCCTTAACATTCCAAAACCTAACCCTAGAAGATGAAACACCAAACTGTGGGCCCCGTTTGGGTAAATTTGTACATCAACTTCCCGGGGTCATAACTTTGGCGTACGATCTCCGTTTGACGCGTACAATAGCTCGTTAGAAAGATCTATCTGAGAACTGCTACTTTGGGAAGGGAAACATCAGTCCATAGACACATTTTTCCCCCAGATTTCCCAAAAAACGTCGTTTAGGGCCTCAAAACGGCTCCGGAAGTTCAGGACCTGAAAAACTGCTAAAAATAGTAAACTATGCTACAATTTAGGAAACTAAAGAGCTGAAAGAAACAATGGTGGGGGTCCAAGTGGATTTGGAAGGTGGCCATCAATATCTACCTGGATCAGTTGTAATAGCTTAATTCAGTTAAACTGAGTTAATGTCAGTTAAACTAATTCCAACTCTTGGAGAAACTAGTAGGAGTTCTAGGAGTGGGCTGCAACTTCATGTGTTCAACTAGCTAATTGATAAATAATTCATAATTAACTCATGCATGCATGCAATTTGAGTTACCTAGTTGGGATTGGAGTTCAAGGGTAGTGTACTATTAGTTGTATAATTTTCCGAGTTGTACAGGTGATGCATGTAGTCAGAGAAGGGCCTATAGAGATTGCACAATTCAGGATGGGGATTTCCCTAACTAAAAGGGGATAATTCCTTGATAAACAATGCAAGGAAATAGGAGCTTGGCAGGCAGAAAAATTGGCTAAGTATTGGCCAGAGTTAGCTTGTGAGGTAGTGAGATAGATTGTATTAGTGTATAGGTTTCTCAAGCTTGAGAAAGAATTGTAAATCTTCTCTATTTTCCTGATCTAACGTAATATATAGATAAGAAGTGGTTTTGAGCAACAAGATTTTCCCTTAGATAAATCTATGAGAATAGGTGATTGAATCTTGTCTCATGTTTTGTGATTTCTCGATGGATTAAATTGTTTCCGTTGATGAGTAGAGTAGATTCAATTATTTTGTGTTAGCATATTACATAAGAAGTTTAAATATACAATGAATTTATACATGGTATCAGACCATGAATCAGTGACGATAGAAGAGAAGAATTTGAGTTTGTCTTTGCAAGTAAATCAAATTTGTAAGATCATTCTTTAGAGCCAACAGGATATCGTTCTATGGATTGAGACTCGAGTATGCCCTTGAGGGTAGCTCGAATTATATTGCTTGGAAGAACAGGATGGAGATAGTGTTGGATGACAACAAGCTTAAGGAATTCATAGACACTGATATTCCTATGCCTCCAACAACGGATGCTCAAGATCTGCCAGAGTGGAAGAAATATGTGGAGGAGAGGAGGATCATACTAGAAGTAGTTTGAGATCATATAGTATTGAATCTCCATGAGAAGGACACCCCATATGCAATGTGGCAAGCCTTGATAGACTTGTTTCAGAATAGTAGTGACCACATGAAGCTGACATTAGGGGAATTTCGAGGTCTAAAATGGGCCTCCTAAGGAAATTATAAAATAATAGTGGAAATAATAAAATAAGATTACATTACATCATCAAGTTTTTGAGGAAAAAAAGACACAATTATTTTGTCAACTCATATTTTCAACTTATCTCCTTAGGGGTTTACTCAAATTTCGTGCGACAACACTCGTTGGATGCATAATTTGATACCTCGTTCAAGGAGTACCCATCTTGCATACTTTCGATGGATCTTGCTACATGAAAAATGAGAAGTACATGAAAAACGTAATTACAATCACGTTTTTCATGTATTTCATCAAGCTTTTTTTAATGTATTTCTCATTTTTCGTGTAGCAAGGTCCATCGAAAGTATGCAACATGGGTAATCCTTGGATGAGGAATTAACTTTTTCATCCAAGGAGTACCCCCACTCGAAATTTGAGTAAAACCTTAGGGAGATACGTTTAAAATACAAGTTGAAAAAGTAGTTTTATTATTTTATTATTTTTTAATACTTTTACTTTTGTAGTCCAAAAATGGTGAATCATCCCCCATGGTTGACATCATCAACTTGAATCCTATTGGTTCTTATAAAGTTTATTTTTGTTATAAAGTTTTCTTAGAAGCCCATTTTAGACCTCAAAATTCCCCTAATACAATGAAGGACAGGCTTCGGAAAATCAAGATGGAGAAGGGTGACACAATACCACACTACCTGAGCAGGTTCACCCAATGTTAGGATGAACTTGGGAGTGTTTTTATTACAATTGTTGAAGATGATATGGTAAGCCTGGCACTTCTAAGCCTTCCAAAGAATTGACACAACTACCAGATTCGGTAAATGGGAGGGAGAAGCTACCAAATTAGGTTCGATTGTGGTATGAATTGGTGCAAGAAGAGATAATGCAGAACACTAGACATGGAACCTCATCCAAGCATGATGATGAGGAAAATTGTGCCTTAGATGGAAAGGCAAAGAAATTGAGAGGAAATAAATCCCAATCCAAAGGAGATTTTGGTCAAGCAAGCAAGAAGAAAGACTTGTCGAAGATTAAATGTTTTCAATATCATTATCTAGGACATTATGCCACAAAGTGTCCGCATCAGAAGGCTGACAAGAAGCCCTCAGGAGGAGCGACAGGTGAAGCTCTAGCTTCACAATTCAAGTTTGATTTCACACTCATTGCATTCATGATGACATCGACGATGGGTAGTGTATGGTATCTGGATAGTGGAACCTCATTCCATATGACAGACAACAAAGAAATTTTTAGTGACTTGGAGGAGAAGGACCTCCATATGCACATCGAGATTAGAGATGATGGACGGTATAGCACAACCAGTATTGGTACAGTTACTTTTCATAAGGAGTCTGGTTCTCCTCTCACATTGAAATATGTCATGTATGTTCCTGGTCTGAAGAAGAATTACTTTCAGTTGTTATGTTCCAAGATTTTCTTTTCAACAAATTCATTTCATATTTATATGCATTGTGATTTAAGATCTCAACTTATTAGCTCTGAACCAATTTTCCTTCTCTGATTTGGAGCATTTTACGTGTTCTTACTAAATCATTAAATACCCCATTTGAGTGATTGTTCTCAAGGTATTTTCATCTCTTCGTCTTACAAGTCCCACGCTTAGCATCATGGTGATTTTATTTTTATTTCATAGGAGAAATTGAGTCATTTTGGTCTATTTATATTCAATCCAAGACAAGATTTTCATAGCTTGGATTGACCATTGAATTGGTATTTTAGATATCGGAAGTCCCTTGTTCATATATTTGATCAACTTGCAGCGTTGAGAAAACGTGGTCGATCCAATTCTTTCTTGTTTGACAGGAATCATAGAAGGCCCCAAGCTAAAAGTAGAGCTTAGTCTATGATAATTATGGAGAAAAAATGTCTCTAAGAGCTTTGAGATCGATGGAATTAGACTTGAATTTTGTTCGAAAATTGCATCCTTATATGGAATCCAATGTAATATACAAGTGAAATTTTAAGAAATGGAAGGGAAATATGTGGGTATGTATGATGAGGAATAACAACATGGAGTGTTGCAGATTTGACAGGGGTTTCTACTTGAGTTTGAGGATGCAGGGTTTCCTTTTGGGGGTAACCCTCGCTTCAATAGTTTTCAGGTAATCTAAAAATTCTTCTTATCATGAGCTTTCTTGCCATTATAAGGTTATCTTCCTATTTTCCTTTTAATTTTCGTTACCTAAATTCACTCTCTTCTAATTCTATGTAGGCGTGGCTTGACGCCCTATTGTGAAGAGTCGTGGTGGTCAAGGTATGCTCAGGCGAGAAATTTTTTCCTCCAATAGGGTTTACTTAAATGTATGTCTTTTCTATTAACTTATTTTCGCTCACAGAGAGACTCATCGCTAATCTTAATCGATGCAACAAAAAATTTACTGGAACTTCTTTAAAAGTTTTTTCAAGTTTCTTTACACTGGAGTTTTAGAGTTTTACATAAGTTAGTATGTTAATACTTTATTTAAGGTCCAAATCCGCCTATATCATCTTTAATAGGAATTCATTTCAAGAAAGTCATTTCATATTTATATGAATTATGGTTTAAGATATCAACTTATTGGTTGTGATCGAGTTTTGTTTCTCTAATTTGGAGCATTTGACAAGTGTTCTAACTAAATCAATCACGACCCCATTTGATTGAATGTTCTCAAGGTCCTTTTAGCTCTTTGTCTTACAAGTCCCAGACTTGGCCTCATGGTCATTATATTTTTGTTTAATAGGAGAAATTGAGTCACTTTGGTCTATTTATATTCAATCCAGGACAAGATTTTCATAGCTTGGACTAACCACTGAATTAGGCTTTTAGATAAGGGTACTCCCATGTTCATATCTTTGATCAACTTGCATCATTGAGTAGACATGGTTGATCCGATTCTTTCTTGTTTGACAGGAACCATGGAAGGACAAAGTAGAGTTTAATCAATGGTACTTCTGGAGAAAACAGGGCTCTAAGAGCTTTGATATCAATGGAATTAGACTTGAAGTTTTCTCGAAAATTGCATCCTTATATTGAATCCAACGTAATATACAAGTGATAGTTGAAGAAATGGAAGAGAAATATGTGGGTATGTACTTTTATGGCCATTGGTGTCCTCCATGAATGTTTTTCACAATAGTTTTATCTGAAATCTATAAAAAGTTATTGGAGAAGGGGGACTTTGAAATTGTCTTCATTTCTACAGATCATGATGAGTGGTCTTTTAAGGAATACCATCACACCATGTCATGGCTTTCCCTATCATTCTAAGATGAAAATAAAAGGAAAAAACATGATCAGGCCTTTCAGGTCGATGGCATTGCCACACCAAGACCAATTAGAGGATCAAACCTTGACCCATTGCTACAGGATTTTCCAAGTTCTCCATTGATTATGATTCATTACAGTGCGAGATATACAAAAACTGAGTACAATGAAAATGACCTTGTATACCCAACACACCATAACCCATCAGAACATGGGTGATAAATTAAATCAAATATATAAGCTTATATTAGAGATGAAGATTTTTTTTGAGGAAATTGACATTCAATACCATTTGTTGTCCAAGGAAATCCATATCAAGTTTGTTTGATCAACCATAAATCAAATTCCAATGCGATGCTGACATCTGAAAATTTGGAAAGCTAATCGTTGCATCCCTATTTTAGGGTTCTATTCTCCACCATTCATTTTTATCCCTTGTATTGCAATTATTGGGACCGTTAAATGAGTTCAATGTAATCTTTTTTTATTATAAAAAATGATCTAGACAAATTGTGAAACTTAGTTGATAGGTGTGGCCAAGGATTCCCCTGTGAGTAGATTTTCCCTTGAGAAGGGAGCATTAGACCAATGAAATTGACTCATTTATCCTTCAGATTTACATTTAGTTAAGTAATTGAATGCTTGGTCCTTTGTATGGTTCAATTCTCTCAATTTGACACAAGGATATGAAAGCTTCTTTTGATGTTGTGTTAGTTGTCATTGTTGAGGACAATGCTAAAAATTGTTATCTTGGAAGAGGAGAGAATTTCAACCTTGGAAAAATTGAGATTAACAACCATATGACAAGTGAGAACATTCTATAAATGTCGATCGATGATTTAGTTGGCAGGTTGTGTGAAATAAGGCAGAGGGTGAGCTATAATGGGAACATTTTGTTGTTATCAAGTTTTATCAGTGTTTATGGCCCTCAATGTAAATAACATGGCGTTACTAGAAATGTTGTTGGTAATTTAGAAATGGTCTAGACTAGATTTTCAAGTGTTCAAAAGTCTTGTTGGGACAGTGGAAATGAGTTCTAGGAACCCATGGAAGACTTTCTAGTAGGGGGTAGTTCATGGGTATGAGTAAGGTCATTCAAGAAAATGTGATCAACTTTGAATATTGTATACCTCAAAATCGCAATTAATAAAGAGAATTTCCATGGGTAGTTGGGAATTAGGTATTGGAATTCATTAGAAGATATCATATGATGGGAAGATCTGTTGTATAAGTGCATGTTGTTTTATGGAAACAAGAAAACTCATAAGTAATATAGACTCAATTGAAGGAGTGCAATGTTATTGTGTTGAACTTTGGCATTGACACATACAAGACTAGTAGAAAATTGCATTCTCAATCTTTAAATATATTTCCACACAAGAAATTAATCTAAGAGCTCCATAGAATAACACTCTCCTATTTGTAGATTTTTTTGGACCTGTAAACCAATGTTGAAAAATTATTAAGATTGCACGATGCATACTTCTAGTATTGTGATTATGTTGATGACATACATAAGTTCCTTGGAAATTTACAAAGGGATATTGCAAACAAGAAGACTCCTAAAGGAAGATTCGAAAGAAGGTTTATGGGGGTCTCCATAAAATAGTAGGAGTTATTATAGAGGAGAACTGCATCTTGTGGTTTGTGACTACAAAGTGCAGTTGTGAATACAACTATGGAGAGCATGTTGGTTACAACATGTGGAAGATTGAAATTGGAAACCAAGATCAATTACTAAAACAATATAACTCCCCATGTTGGTTACTATAAAAAATTTAAGCATGGCTACTTGCAACAATCCTTGTATTATAGCTATAAATCAAGCTTTAACGTTATGAAAGAATGTAAGCATATTGTGACATTATGAGGATGGTTTGAGGCACGGATGCCCTTTGTGTGGGAAAATTTGTATTCTTTGTATTTGTGTAGGGAGTTGGAAGTGAATAGAATATTTTATCTCCTCTATCCTCCACATCTATTTTTAGTTTTGTGATTTGAAATTTGTTCTATGTTTTTAATAATATGTCTCTATACACATGTATCAAAGCATGTTTTGATGATCATGAGTTTTTATTGCAAATTTTTATTTTTTATTTTAATAAGAACCTCTATGGAACCTAAATATTGTCATTTAAAAATAAAAGATCATTGATTGCAAAGAACTAATGCCATATCCACCACCTTGAAAGATTTTATTTTGAAAGTAAATTTTTTTGAGCTTAATTGGACACAACCCCAGGTTTATTTTGGAAGGTTTGCATCATTCACAATTGTTTCATCATCACAATCCATCTGCTTGCAATTTCACTTGTGGTAGTTCCAGTGACCCATTGCATTCTCTAAAATTCAAATCACCTCATCAAAAAGGATCGAGAAAGGTCACTCAAAAATTGGGGGGAGACTTATCCTGAAAAAGAGGATAGGCACTACCCATATTAGCATCAACTAATTGATAAGAATATCAACTAGGAGAGCAGAAGCAATAGGAATATGAGAACCAACTTAGAATATTTATTATGTGAAAACCAATGGATAGATTAATCCCAAAACACCATAGTAAAATATAACATGCAACATATATAAGGTGCTAGCATCACCTATAAAGAAATTCACTAAGAATATCAGATATAAAATAACCATCAATTAAGAATACTAGAAACATAAAGGCTTGTATCAAAGAGCCCTGAACAAAATACCTCCAAACATTATGGTAAATTCAAACACTATAACTTGTACATGCCTTCTCTAACTGAGTATCTTTTCTTAACGAAAAGAAACAAAAAAAGACATGTATGGAGAAAAAGAGGTTTTTCAAATGAGAAGAAGTCTAGAGATAGTGAACCTACAAAACACTACAAAAGTAGCACAAGAACTTGTTGTTAGAACCATATCTTTTTATATGACTCTAGTTGAAACACTTTCCCATATCTTTATCTTTCAGTATTTCACATGTGTGTATCATTGCTGGATTTATTTTGTGCATTTTAAGACATCAAGAAAACTTTCTATGCGTCCCAAGAAACTATCATTTGACCATTTAAGGCCCCAGCTTCCTCAAAGGTGTTTCTAGAGATATCCAATGCATGCAACAACATTCACCATCTCTCAACATTAAAATTTTTAATTTCTACAACACAAAGACCTTGCTCATCCAACTTCAAACCATGCCAAATTCCTTCTACTTGAAATAGCGTCCCCTCTACAACTTCTTCCCCTTCATCGTTCCTGACATTGCACGAATCTCATTGATTCTTGAATTACTATTGGGAGGAGTAACCTCAATACCTCTCAATGCTCCATGAAAATCCCTACCACTGTTTCTCTCTAGTGACTCATGGAAGGAACCCATGGCTCGAAAAGACCTCGTTCACAAGTTAACCTGGACGTTTTATTATCCGACCATAATTAGGTAGAAATTTATTGGAATCATTAGTTTCATGTGTTAACTGTGCACAATCTAAATGCATAAAATAATTTTCAGAGTGCTAAATTCATTTACACATTCAAAAACTATTGATCTAATTAAAAAGACACATCTCACCAAAAAATGTTTTGCCTAAGTCCAACAAAAAACTCCAAAACATATAAATCAAACAATTGTAAAAAGAAAAAAGTCACCAATTATAATCAACAAAATGTCACCATACCACCTTTTAGAAGAAATGAGAAAGAAATATGCCTATAAAAGAGGATGGTTACCACCATAGTAACTTTCAGAAGTAATGCAACCTCTCAAGTTGGATTTCCATTCCATTCCTCACTTTTCTAGACTCTGGGCCGACGTTTTAAATGTGGGTTATTAACTTCATAGATTCTCACTTCACTTTCTCATATTTGTTTCATAAAACCAAACAAATGCTTTTTATTGTATTATTTTTTCTTAAGACAATGAAAAAATCTATCATGATTCAGTTGTCAAACAGGTAGCGAACACAATCATAACGGACTACTGTCCACAAATGCACCAAACTACTTGGAATGCCTCCTATCTGGAAATGTGTCGCTCCATATACTTTTTATATTCTTATTCATTATTTAAAATGATAATAATAATTTGAAAATAAATGATCCATGGGGTGTACACCAGATTGTTTGCTTGGAGTTTAGTTCAAGTCACAAATTCAAATCTCATGGGGAGGTGCGAGGAATGGAAGCCACTTTGGAGTAATAAAACGTCCAAGGGGAAACTTCCGAGAGGCGCATTCTACAATTCATGAGAGAGATGTATAAGTTCTTCCATGCTCTAACTCAATTTGACATATCTCTTTCATAATAAAAGTAAAATATACACAAAATTAAAAAGTAATATAGTCTATAATAAAAATAGAAATAAATGGATGTTTGGCTAGTTTTAATTAAAAGTATTATAAAATGTATTATTTAAACAGGCTATGTTTTGATGATTTTATTTTTTTGTGCCAAATCTTAATTTTGTTATTTAAAATGAGTTTTAAATACATATATGGATTCAACACCCTATCCCTATCCTTGAGACACTCCCATTGTGGAAAGCTTACAAGTCAAACTTATGACACTCCCATTGTGGAAAGTTTACAACTCAAACTTATGATTCCAAGAAATTTCTACCAGATTCTAGACAAATTAGACACAAAAGTTTTTTCACTTAAATATTAATATAATTTTACATCTTATATTATATTTAACTTTTAAATATTTCAATATTTGCCTTATAAATATTTGAATACAAAATTTGAAATTACCAATGTGATTTTCATTGTAGTTATGATAATTGTCATTTTACTTCCTTTGGGGATTGTCACATCCCATGTCATTTTGTTGGTATCATCTCAACTGGTATTAACAGGCTTCATATTCAGGAATACCTTCAAAACAGTGTTTGAAACAATTGCATTTGTGTTTGTTATGCATCTCTTTGATGATGGTGACCGATGCATTGTTGATTGTGTTCAGGTAAGTGAAGAACAGTGAGAGTAGCCAACATTGTAATTGTTTAGTTTGCCATAATCATTTTTTCTTTATGGTCATGTTGTAGAGGAACTCACTTTCCCAATTTGATTTCCACTGCTGAGTACTCTCTTTTGTTGTAGATGACTTTAAAAGAAATGAACATTCTCACAACAATTTTATCCATACACTAGCAAAGAACAAATATGTAATAACAATCAATAAATCATTTCCAATATGTTATTGGCATAAGTTAACCTACAATGGCCACTAACAACTTCATTTTTCTATGCTTCTCTTTCCTATGTTAGGACTTTAAGGGTTTCATGTGGTGCAATTGCTAGTTATACTACCATCGTATGTTTTATGAAAGTTTGCCATCAAATTTTTCTAGGTTAAAAACGCTACAACAACCATAAAAATTAAAAATTAAAAGATAAATTAAGTTTGAATTTTACATTATGTTAAAAAAACTACAACAACCA
>APFE031470594.1:0-13940 GCA_000404065.3 Pinus taeda | reverse complement strand
ATTTTTTTTTTCTCGGTAAAAAGTCTAAAATTCTATTATATATACAGAAAAGAAATTACAAGCAGGGTAGCTGGAAATATCATGGAATCCATGGCCGACTGAGATGCCACGGTTCTAGCCAAATGATTCAAAATCTCCCACGCAGGGGAGTCATTCAACCTGAAAACTTCTGAGCGATCTACAGGTGCATTAGACTGAACCAAGAAAGACAAAATAACATGACTGAGACTCAAAACTGAACCTGCCCACGCAGGGGCTGTCTTCTCTGTCCTCACTGACATAGCCAAGAACCGACACGCAGACCTTAACCAACGCTACAGACGCTACATAATGGACAATTACCCGAGATTGCATAAGACCAGAGCAGGATGATACCCGAGCTATGAAAAAACAAAATTAAACAGATGCTGGACCTGAATTGAGAGAGGGACGTCGTGTCAGGGGCGTGCTGGAGAGGGTGAAACCTCCTCGGGTGGCTTCTCCTCCACGATTTCACACCAACCGAGCCCTTCAGGAATGCCCTCCCACATAGTTGCCCATTTGGCGGCATCGCGATCCCTCGTTGCTTGGGAGGAGGAAGGGTCGTCCATGACTGCTTTTCCTAAGGTCGTGGCCTCGATTGATGGAGGAAGCAGGGGTTGTTCTTGATCTGGTATGTCTGGGGAGGAGCTTCCCCTGCTGGTGGAGAACCCTCGCTCTCTGCTTCAGGTGTTCTCGTGAAGAGCACTGAGATGTGCGCACTAACCCCATGAGAATCTCCCATCTTCCCCAGGGTGAAGACCACAGACCCAAATGCTGGGAGGGCTGGCCCCTCCATGTTCGCCCCACTGACTTCCACGAATTACTCGGCTTGAAGAGGTGCGACCCCGGCGCGACGGTGGCAGAATGGCAGCAGCAATGGTGATGCTCCCTGTCGGCCTGACCTCGTCCTCGACCCCTACTCGAGCCCCTTCCTGATCCTCTCCGACATGGTTTCCTGTGGCGAAGCCGAGCCATGGCGTGTTTGTTCGCCCACCACCAGAGGTTTTCTGCGACCGCCACCTTCCTCCCTCCAAACTCAGACCGCCACCTTCCTCCCACCAAATTCGCCCTTCGTAATTCCGCAACTGAACCTCTGCGCTCTGTGGATTTAACAAGGTGCTGAGAGCCAAGATTGAGGGTAACCTGGGATGGCACTCTTCCCTGCCAGCACCAGGCTTTCCCCCACTACAGAGCACTCGGCGTCCAGACTCCAGACTGACCGGAAAAATCGCAGAGCAGTGGCGTGAAGCAGACCCCGACCAGGTATATATTGCCATGCCAATTCTCGATGCTTCCTTCGAACCTCGCCATCCTGTCATCCATGGCAGCATTGAATGCCCTGAACTACCTCCTCATCTTAATATCGAATTGACGGCGGATGAGCTAGGGATATTAAGCTGCATGGCTCGTCGCATGCGTGATCACATGGGAGCCATGTGGCTCGTCCTCCCGCTGTCCTCTGGCACCCGCATCTGGGGAAATCTCCCCCATCATTAGAATCCAAAGTCATGCGACTTTTTTCCATTTTCGTGTTTTGTTTTGTTTGAGTGTCATTCGAAATGAGGCTTGTAATTTAAATGGAAAGACATATTATTAGAAGAGTGGAAAGGAAATAGGTGATAAAATTTTAAAATTAAATTTTTGAGGTTTTTGAATTTTAAATAATATTATAAATTAAATTTTGAAATAAATATTGTATTTTAAATATTAAAATATGAAATAATTTATATGTTTTTTTGTTGAATTTTTATTGTAAGTAATTTTACTAATAAGAAGTTTTTTTCCCGAAAAAAGTTGTATAAGTTTATATTATATATAGAAAAAATATATACATTATGAACATTATGAAGAGGAACTGGATAGCCCAATATCTGACCGTAACTTGTCAAAATATATCTATTTCTTTTTATAGATCAAGTATGAGGACTATAGAAAAAGTGATATTGAGACAAGAAATATAATACCTCAACATAAGATAGTATAATATGTACGGGATCATGAAACATATCAGAATTGAGTTGACACTATATACCCAGAATGGAGAATGGCTAAATAATGTGTGTCGTGGTTTCTATAGTGATGCTCAAATGCCACATACCACATGGAGATTGCAAACCTTTCTTTGATAGTTCGTTCGCCAGCTCATTTTGCAAATGTTTTATATCTGTAATAGGAAAGAGTGTAGGCTTCCATATTATTGAAATCCTGTTCAGCCATCCAGAAAGACTGTCGTTTTTTATAGATTGCTTTCCGGTAACATGCTCTATGATGACTTTGGAGTCACCGAAGATTTGGATTGGGCCAATATCCAAAAATGAACAGAATATGAGTAGGCCATGTAGAGCCATGGCCTCAGCTTTGTTGTTGGTTCCTAGGCCACCGTTCCAATAGATAGAATAATGTAGGTCCTTTGTAATGCAGATGTAAACACCACATGCACATTTGCCATCTTTTGTTGCACCGTCAAAGTGAGCCCGTGGGAGGATATGTTGTCGTGGGGCTGAAACACAAGTCTGAGACTTCAATTGTTGGGGACTATATGGGAGGATTGTTAAATAATAGGGAATAACCTTGTCGAATATATGCCCGAAATCCTCCTTGCAGTTTTGAAATATCCTTTTGTTTCTCCACTTCCATACGAACTAGAATACAATAAGTGGAATGGGACGCCAAGTGATTTTCTGTGAACCCCACCATTCGAATGCATCCATAATGGAGGAATGAGATATGAAAGAAAATCCAAAATGGGAAGCCAACTATTTCCATAGGAACTGAGTGAGATGGAAATTAAGAAAAATGTGCATGTTGTCCTCTGTTTCAGATAGACAGATTGAGCACATAGTTGGCCCGTGCCAGTTCCTTTTCTGCAAATTTGACCATGTAAGATTTTTATTATGAAATACTAGCCATGAAAAAAGTATAATTTTTAGTGGACAACCAGATTTCCATAGAGTGTTGGGAAATATTTTTCGGGAGGCCTCTGCTAGATCTTGAATCAAGGAGAGATATATAGCTCTTACTAAAACATTAGTTCTGCCTTTTTTAACCTGCCATACAATGATGTCGCTTTCCTCTATTTTGAAAATCCCAGCATACTTCATTCCCCAGATAATCTTGTTCCATTGAGCCACCAATGTTTCATCGAGGCCCAGCTCCCTAGCCGATTTCCATCTAGGAATTGCTCCCCGCCATCCTTGAATGACTTGTGCCCAGTAGAATAGCTCTTTTTGTTGAAGGTACATAAGAAGTTGTAGAGGGATAGGGGATTCCACCTCAACACCCATGATAGAGTCAATGCCAATTAGAATGTTGTTTCCTGTTTGAAATTTCCATACCAGATTCCTGTAGAAGAAGGGAAGAACCTTTTGGAAGCTCCTCCAAATAGCCAACCCTTTAGAAGGACCCATAGATCTGTTCGTGTACCAGTAAATGACATCTTTATTCCAAAGATATTTCATCTTAATAACGTTACTCCATAAATTGTCTCCAAAAACCGCTCTCTATAGAGATTTACATAATAAGGCCAAGCCAAATCGGCGAAGATTCATGATGCCCTAGCCTCCCATTTTCCTAGGGAGGGAAATGCTAACCAGTTTTGCAAGATGGTATTTCCTCTTTTCCTTGCTCCCTCCCCATATAAAAATGGCCATTAGACTGTTTAATTTTTTGATGCCAGCTAAAGGGATGAAATATAGATGAGCCCAATAAACAGAAATTTGTGCAAGTACAGATTGTGAGAAAATCATCCTACCAGCTAATGATAAGCACTTGAATTCCCATCCTGATATCCTTTTATAAAATCTATTGATGATCCATGACGAGTCAGATATGGAGTAGCCTGTGGGTTTTAATTGGTAACCCAAATATTTCATACCTTCTTTGATAGATATTGCCTGAATCTTATATTGTTGAGAAATGTAATCCATATCATCCATATTAACCTTTCCATAGTGAAAAGATGATTTTCCTTCGTTAATAAACCTGTTGCCCTTTGAAAGGATATTAATATCTCATGCATAAATTGCCATGATTGTCTACAAAGCATAACAAACAATAAAATAGCGTCCACGAAAAGATTCTGCGTGAAAGAGCTTCCACTGGATATGGAAAGAGGACGAATGTTCCCCATAGCCTCAACTCTTTTTAGATGAACACTGAGAGTATCCATAACAAGTATGAATAAAAGGGGAGAAAGGGAGCAACCCTGACCGAGACGTCTTGCAGCCAAGATGAAAGAAGTGGGACGTCCATTTATGAGTATGGCAAAGTTGACTCCTTCCACACATGCCATAATCCAATTTGTACACTGATCATTTAGCCCGATCTTTATGAGAAGACATCTCATATAACTCCAGTCTAGGGAGTCGTAGGCTTTTTTTAGATCTATTTTAAGAATGGCAGCTCCTATTTTTTTTTGTTTGCATTGAGTGCAAACATTCCTGAGCTGTAGCCATTGCCTCTAATATATTCCTGCCATTTAGAAAACCACTCTATTCCTTTGAGAGATAAAGTGGGAGATTGCCACTATTCTTTTTGCTATAACTTTTAATATGATTTTATAGATAGTATTGCATAAAGATATAGGTCTGTAATCAGAAAATGATAAGGAATCTCTTTTTATTTTACTAATAAAAAGTTATGAGGTTAATTTTTCTTATTACATTTTGGGGGCCAACTTTGTTGATAATCACTTCAAAATCTATCTAAATTTTGATAAGTTATACATAATTTTATAATCATGATTTTTGACATTTTTTGTATTCTCTAAAATTAAAAAAAAAACTTTTCAACTCTCAATATTATCCTTTAAAAAAAAAATATGCATAATAATATTAATTAAATTTTAGATTTAAATTTGGTAATTTAGACATGTTTTTTATCCAAAACGTTTTTGACCTTTCATATATTAAAAAAAATCCAATATTTTTTTGGATAATAATATAACTAAATTTTAAATTCAAAATTTTGAAGTTTTTAAATAGGAGAAAGGTTTTCAAATATTTTTAATATTTTTTTCAAAATAATATATTATTAAATAATTTTTAAAAATAAATATTTTATTTTATATATAAACTTCTAAAAAACCATTTAAAAGGAGTTTATGACTTTTTAAAACATTTATTAAAATAATTTGTGTAAAAGAATAAGTATTTTCAATTGAAAATAAAAAAAAACATCAACTTCAAAAAAATCTATTAATAATTTAGTTTTTAAAAAATATTATTATTATTAAAAAATTTAGCAGAAATGTATAATCACTACTTTAGTCTCCAACTAGTAAAATAGCATAAACCCATCAATTGCAATTTTAAGAGACTCCTCATCATTATCCAACATCTTATCTTCAGTTTCTTTCCCAAAAAACAAACAATTAGCTCTAATCCTATGAGAGTTCATGACCTCTGGAGACTCTCTCTCATCCATCATTCTTCCCTATTCTCCGAGAAAAAATAAACAGATCTTCAAACCACCATAGCATATCAGGTCAAAAAAAATTGAGTGGAAAAAAATTGTCATGAAATTAATGGCTCTTCAAATTGAATAGTCATCCCATAATGAATTTCTTCCATAAATACAACCCATCTTTTGATGCCCTTAAAATAGAAAAGATACAACCCATCTTTTGATGCCCTTAAAATAGAAAAGATACAGAACAGACCTCTTATAGAAATAAAAAAATTTAACACCAAAGGTATTTGAATATTGCAAAATTTAGTTTTTGTTAAATGCCTCCTTGCCTCATGGTATAGTTGGATACCTCTCCTCTCGTGCCGCCAATGTCTTCGGCCTCATCCTCCATGTGCGAGTGCGTTGGCATATAATTATGTTCAGACGCACTCCTCAGCGCAGAATCGAATTTTAATCCATGATTTCTATAAATATTATACCAAATAAATGAAATTTTGGAAATATCATATAGAACATGGAAAAAATAATCATGCAACTTGATTAGGCTAAGAAAAGTCAGTCCACAAAACCATGCCTATTTACAAAGGAAACAATCTACTGGAATTTGCATACCAATCACATGAAAATGAAGAGATATATTTTTTATAATGATCAGAAAATTTTGTATCTCTCCCAAATTTGAAGCAAATTAAAATAAATAAATAATCTTATAAATTTATTTATATTATTAAAATTTATAATTTATCTATATGGAATATTGTACCTATAAACATTCAACACATTCTTCATAAGTAACTTCAACACACTCATTCAATGGCTATTATCTGCACACAATTTGCATAACCCATCAAAAACTCTTTCAATGTTCAAATAAGTATAATATTTCAGCGAGAGAGATAATTTGCAACTCAGGCTTTTACATATCTTCAACAATAAATACTAAAACGCAGGCTACTTTCTCAAAATTAAATTTACTTTGAACTTGTGCAACATAAACTTGAAATTAATTTAACATATATAAATGAATTAAATTACTGTGCTAATGTATATTGGTTATTTTTTTTCCCTTTGAAGAAGAGTGATGAGTTAATTTTCATTTGCAGATAGAAGTTAGAGATAACTGTTCTCATTACTTGTTTGACAATTGAATTATGATAGGTTTTCCCACCTATAAAAAAATAAGTCAAATTTCTCTCAGATTTATCAAAAATTTCAGTGATCTTAATATATGAAAAGTATTTAGCTATTCCAAATACTCTTGCAATCAGACCTAATTATAGAAATGTTTTTATAATAAAAAAAATAAATTATTACAAAATTAATCTATTTAATTGATATATAAAATTATAAGTATATTGAAATAAAAATTCAGTAAAAATTTTCTTGTAAAAACTATATATATATATATTATATATAATATATATATATATATATTATATATATATATATAGTAATATAATTAATCTAATAGTAAGATCAATATTTTCCGAACTCCTTTTTTTTATTTTAATTATAGTTAAACTGGAAAATTCCTAAATAGTTAATTGAATTCTTAAACAAAGTAAGTTTATGCTAATTGTTTTTTAAATATATATTTTTAATTTTCTAGTAAAATGGATTTTTTTTAATTTATATTTAATTAAAAATAAAATAAAAATTATGTGTGAGTGTGTGTTCTTCTAATGTATTATTTAAAAAACAAAAACTGTTTATGGTCATTTATTTTTTTACAATGTAAATAAAGTAAATCACATAAAAATATTTGTAAATAAGTATATTCAAAAATTTTAACATTTTTTATTTATAATGATAATTGCTTTTAATAAAATCATAATTTTAAATCTGATAATAAAAGGTGGTGTTACTAATAACACCACATTTTAATTTTACCTTAATTTTCAACAATGTTATTAGTTGCGAGTATTGTGATTTCAAACAAATCATAATTTTAATCATTCTCCAAAGAAAGAGTGCTACTAGTAGTAGTATCACTTTTTGTTTAGAGAGTAAAATAAGTCATTAAATACAACCTCTAAAAAAAGAGAATTTAGAAATTTCACATTATGTTGGTAACTCTGTGTGTTAAGATTTAAGAAAAAACTCTTAGACTTTAATTTCAAAAGTACATGCTCTTCACTCTAAATTCTTTGGTTATCCTACTCGTATATGTAAAACTTTTGTTCTTATCTTATGCCTCCTTTAAATTTTACTTAATTTTAACCATTGATTCTTCCATTGTTTTGAACAATTCTAATCCAAATCTTGGTATTACATCCCCAACTCACTAGAGCATTGTATTATGTGCAATATAGAGCTTCAAACATGGTCATCTTCAATGATGCTTATTACCTATTATTATATGAAACTCCACCAAATTCAATTGACCTTCCCACTTGGATGGCTTATCAATCACATATTTTTAATATACTACTACATTAAGGGGGGTTTTAAGACAATATTTGAGACAAATTTTGGGTAAATTGTCTTAAATTGAGACAAAAAAAGGTTGGGTATTGTCTTTAAGCTGGTGTCTTAAAAATTTGTCTCTATAAAGAAAATACAACATGAGCATTATTGTCTCTTATGAGAATTTCATTTTTGTCTCTCTGGAGACAATTTCATTTTTGTCTCTCTAGAGACAACACTTAGGATTAGAGATAATATGTCTTAATACCAGCTATTGTCTCTCTAGAGACAATACTAATTTTATTTAAAGATCGTTTTTGTCTCTATAGAGATAGTATAAAACAATGAATCTAGAAATATCTCACCATTGAAATGAATCGATATAAAAAAACATGTAATTAAAAATTTAATTAAAAATAAACTACAAAATCATAGATTAATTCATGTTAGAGAGTAATCGAATCAAACTGCCAACCTTCTGCTTGTAAACTAGATGCTCTTCCATTGAGCTAGCACATTTTAAAGAATTTAATGAATCCAGAAATATCTCACCATTGAAAATAAAATACAAAATCATTGATCAATTCATATTAGAGAATAATGGAATCAAGCTGACAACCTCCTGCTTGTAAGGTAGGTGCTCTTCCATTGAGCTAGCACACTTTAAAGAATTTTGTGAAAAGTTTTGACAATCCTTAAAATTACATATATACGCATTGATCTAAAAAAGAATGCTTGACACATGATCTATAATCTTTATAAAAACTATAATCATGCAGACCCTATTTTCAACTTACTAAAATAACTCAAAGGAGTTCCCTGAATGTCACACCCTGTAGCATGACCCACATAGCTTGTGGAGTCCATTCAATGTATTGCTACAATGCCATATTATCACCACAAGAATGCATCTGAGCACGAAAGGACCAATAATATCAATCATCCAAAAAACCTGCTAACAACCTTATTTCCATATTGCCAACATACTATATGTTGCAAGTGTTGGAGTCACGATTGTCGTTACACCAAAACCCGCAGGTGTTAGTAAATAGACACATAGCTAGATTTAACTACATGCCGTGAAACACACGGGGAGCACCGCACATGCCACGAAACACATGGAGAACATTGGATTATCTTTCTACACCGCCATTAATGGGGAGCGCAACAATCTCCCCTCCAATGCGAGCCAGGTGTGTTTTGAACTCGAGACCTTTGCCTCTGATACCACTTATTGGAGTCATGATTGCTGTTACACCAAAACCCGCAAGTGTTAGTAAATAGACACATAGCTAGATTTAAGCACATGCGACGAAACACACCGGGAGGGTTGGATTATCTTTCTACACCGCCATTAACGGGAGCGCAACAAAAGGTGAATGAAATTTTCCTAATCACCCAAGATATTGATTTAAATTGCCAATCTTACATAATAATTGCAACCTAAATTTCAACCCATTTACAATGAAGTATATGTAAAAAACAAATCTAAGATATTCCATCTCGTCATTGATTTAGAATACCCATTTCAGATCATAATTCAAAGTAAGAAAAACATTAACCTAAAATAAATGGAAGAATTCAAAGTAAGAAAAACATTAACCTAAAATAAATAGAAGAATTGCCAAAAAGACAATGGACAACCTTCATAATTACCTGTAAGGTTCAACTTTGTTAAAAGACTTTGTAACATTTGAAGTCTCATCAAAAAGCATATTAAAAGATATTATTAATTAAGTCTCATCAAAATGCATGGTCTATAAATATTATTAAGATAAGTTTATCTTATATTTGTGCATTTTGTGCATTTTTTAAACATTTTCCAAACTCTCGGAAACAAAATGAAATCCTGGTCGGAGATATTCACACATTTACAAGGTTGTAATCATTAAGACAAAATTATCATTGAACACTAGAACATATACTCGAATGCGTACATAAACCAAAACCGAGTAATATGTAGGATTACATAAACAATAATTCACATTGTACTAATATCTATCTGGCAATGAAAACCAAATTAAAATAACTAATTCAACGCCGCAACGATTTAAATTCTTTCTACTGGGCGAAGCATTCAAAACTGTAAAACACTATAAGATATAGTCAACCGTTATATGGATGTTTATAATCTATAGTTTTTCCATCATTACCAGGTCGTCTAGTGATTTCCCCTCTAACATGTGGCAATAACATAGATATAGATGTTGCAATCTAGGGAGGCAATGGAAATCTTCGGGAAGCTTTTGCAACCCCTCACACCTACTTAAGTATAGATTTTGTAATGAGGTGAGGCGATGGATATCCGGAGGAAGCTCCTCTAACATCTTACACCCGCTGAAGTATATAATTATTAATGATGAGAGAAAATGAAAGCCATGAGATAATTGTTGAAGTGTGCTGCAATTTGATAAATTTAGCTTTACCAAATGCTTGAGTTGACAGAAACCTTCTAGAAGCTTCTCTAAAATTCTGGATTTACTGAGGTTCAACTCTTCCATATATGTTAATTTTACAAATAGAGTCAAAAGTTTTGTTATTGTTGAGCACCCTGACATATCCATTGAGAATGCCAACGACTTCAACCGCCAAACCGTGAAGTGTGCTGCAATTCGATAAATTTAGCTTTACCAAATGCTTGAGTTGACAGAAACCTTCTAGAAGCTTCTCTAAATTGCTGGATTTACTGAGGTTCAACTCTTCCATACATGTTAATTTTACAAATAGAGTCAAAAGTTTTGTTATTGTTGAGCACCCTGATATATCCATTGAGAATGCCGACGACTTCAACCGCCAATTGCTCTCTGGAATACTTCTTATGTTAGCATACTTGTTCAAAGACAAGTTGACGAGTGATGCCAAGTATCCAATGCCATGAGGGAGTTTTCATAACTTTTCGCAAGAGGATAAATCCAATGATATCAATGATGAAAGCTTTTCAAAACTACTAGGAAGCTCTTTTAGATTTGTGCGGCCTTGCAGATTGAGTTCTTACAAAGAATTTAACGACCCAAAACTGCTAAGAAGCTCTTTTAGATTTTTGCAGCCTTGCATAATGAGTTCTTGCAAAGAATTTAACAATTCAAAACTGCTAGTAAGCTCTCTTAGATTTGCAGAACCTTGCAAATTGAGTTCTGGCAAAGAATCTAATAATTCAAAATCTCTAGGGAGATGAGTTAAATTTGAGCAATGAATTTACTCTTAGTATTCTTAACTTAAGGCTTGAAATAGAGAGGGGATGTTCTTCTATCGATTCACAACATGAAAGAGTTAATTCTTGGAATCCATTCAGTTGATCACCTAGTTCTTTAGACAGCCTTTTCAACTTTGCAAATCTCGTCAATGTCAATATTCACAACCTGTTAAGCTACTCCAACTCCTTTGAATAGATTTCATAGGCATGGGAAAACCTTCCATCAAAATCCACGTGTCTAAGATTAGATGGCATCTGCAAATTATTCTATGTATAAGTGAACCATAATTAAGTGATCTAGAAATAATAAAACACCACATTTTATCGTGATTCAAAGAGTGGAAAATAAAAGACAGAGACTTCCCTACAGTTTCAGATCAGATCCTTTGGTTGATAGCTCAAATATTTCAAGTCTGTGACCTCCTTCACATCAAACTAAAGACAATGAATTGCTCCTTCGAAAAAATCAAGTTTTCCAATGGTCGTTTACATGTCCCTTCCACTTGTATTAAATTTACAAGGTGAAGAATCCTCAGCAACTTAGACGTTAAGTCCAATTTTTCTAAAAATATAGACAATCGATCCTTATTTCTGCTCAACCAAAAGCCCTTTATGTTTTTAATGCAGTGCATTAAACATAATTGAGTAAATATAGAGGTATATACATTATATGGAAAAAATGTATTTTTTTTTTTTAATTCATACATTTTATACTACCTTGTTTACTTTTTGATTTAGGAACTTCTTAATTTCATATGCGCCTAGTTTCCTTCTCCTTGTGGCCACCAAGTTCCAAAATGACACCATGCACATTTACAAGGTTATTTGCATTTTTTTACAAGTGCACAATTTTTCTAGAGTATCTAGTTTAGACATTCCCACAATATCTTTCACCATTTCCCAATTCTTTTTTTTGAAAAATAAGTAAATATCAATAAATGGATCTTTGCATTCTTTACGAAGATTGTCATAAGCAAAAACATAGTGTTATATATTCTCCAACTGTTTACCCTTCAATTTTATATTTTCTTCTTTCACTATTTGAAAAGCTTTCTTCTTGTTATCAACCACTACTATGAATACTGCCATTACTTTTAAAAGTTTTGGAATACTACTGCCAAAGTTTACTATCTCATCCAACTGGCTTTCATTCAATGGACTAGAATCTTTTTGTCTCTTTTTGTCATCCCTCTTTTTCAATTTTATCCCTATAGTAGCAAAGAACAAATATGTGATAAAATTAATCATTTCCAATATGTTATCCTACAATGGCCACTAACAACTTCCTTTTTCTATGCTACTCTTTCCTATGTTAAGACTTTAAGGGTTTCCTGTGGTGCAATTGCTAATCCATCTTATGTTTTATGAAAGTTTGCCATCAAATTTTTCTGGGTTAAAAATGCTACAACAACCATAAAAATAAAAAAATAAAAAATAAATTAAGTTTAAATTTTACAAAAACTACAACCACCAAAAAAAACAAGATAAATTAATTTAAATTTTACGTTATGTTAAAAAAGTTACACACATAAAAAATAATAAATAAAAGAATTAAATCTGGAAACGTCAATTTTTCAATAAAATTTTAATGATAATAATATTATTTTACATTAAAGCTCAGGCTAAATAACAAATCCTTAAAAAGATTAATTAATTTAATAAGGAGTTGGCCATTCCGCATTTTCTAAATCGATATCGAAAATGTTCGAAACCTTTGTCCCCAAAACTTCAATAATTGAAGTTGGATTAAAAATATAATTTCGGTTCTGTGTTTGAAAAAAACTCCTCATATATTCCAAAAGTTCTCTCTTTGAAAAAGGACTTCACAGATAATCCAAAAGTGAAAGGCATGTTTTTAGAAAATAGATGCCAATAAAGGATCGATACGGAAAATAAACTGCAAATAAAATCCTTCGATCAAAAATAAAATCCTTGTATTGTATTCCTCAAGATGAAATATTTGAATATAGACTGTTTTTCTAAATAAATAGCTAGATTGCGTTTAAAATGGATTAATGATTTGCTTAAAATGGGAAAGGGGAAATTGCTATATTTAATTGAACTTACAATTAGGTTTTACATTCAACTTTTACCCTCTTCTTTGGAAGATTTGAACCTGAAACCATGTACATCTCAAAATTTAAGTTTCGATGTATAACTTGGATCGTTAACTCCAGGAAACCGCGATCCCAAACATTGGCCGACTAAAGTCCAGATCACAACATTGCATTTTATATTTCGGTCAGGCGGTCCAGCGGTTTGTTCTACCTTTTTCTCCAGGCTCATGCGTCCATAACTTTTTTTTTTTTTCAGGGAAGAGACATCAACAGGTTTTTATATTAAAGTAAAAATTGTTGGATCAGGTGCTCAGCTAACAATTAAACACACACAGCAGAAGCAAGCACATAACACAGTATTAACGTGGTTCACCCAACCAATCTGGGCTACGTCCACCAAACATAAGCATCAGAAATAATTAATCAAAATTTGGAGATTACATCAATGAAATCCTCACACACTCTTAGCAAACCATCCGAATGGTTGCCTATTATATAGTAGAGAGAATCTAACTGCTCTCACATCAAATTTAGGATGCATTAATTTGCTCCCAACAACCTGGAGATAATCCAGCAACAGATTTCCTATTGTTGTCACTTACAGAGATTTCTGTCTAGTTTAGTTTAAACAGAAAATCTCAACAATCTCCACCTTGACAACAATTCGCCTGATGCCCTGTTATTATTATTTTATCTTTCCTGCAAGCCAAGAGAAGCCAAACACCAGCGTAGTTTCTCCAACAAAACTGGTTTCGTGAACATGTCTGCACAGTTCTCCTTTGTATGCACCTTTTCAAGAGAAACGCCCCTTTCAGTGATAACTTGTCTTACAAAATGATATTTGATTGGAATAT
>APFE031470589.1:15347-26707 GCA_000404065.3 Pinus taeda | reverse complement strand
TTTTTGAATCAGGCTATTTCTATTATGGTACAAAAAGTCAAAATTTACATCAATGTTACAACAAGGCCATGGCCCTGTAAATCCTGCCGAGAGATTGACAGTTTGCCCAAATTTATACATACCCAAAGTTGAACATATTCAAAAATTGGATGATGAACATGGACATGCTAAGACAAACGAACATATCGACACTGAACACTACTTAAACATGGACTAACAGACATATGGATCCATATTGCCGACACATAGATTTTAAAATCTAGACTAAAGCCAAACACATACAGAAAACAAGATTCGAAGACTCCCAGAGTAAAGCTCCCACTTACAGGCTGCCGAGAGCGAACTGGTTGATTGGATTAATCATCGTCCGTGGTATAGGGCTCTTCCTCCACCCTGCACCCAAATTGTCGGGAGTCATCCGAGTCAGAGAGAGGGACCATCGAGCAAGTAGGGACCCCCTGAGCAGGCTCGCTTGGACATAATCATGTATATATTAATGTAGTCCATTAGAATGATTAAGTTGTGATATTAATGCAGTCCATTACAAGGATTATCTTATGATATTAACAATCTATTGTTTATTAATAAATAAGTAAAATGAATTTAGATTAATTCTAAATATGAAAGAAACTAATCTATACGAATGTGTTGTTTTAGAAATTTGGTAATATAATTTTAATTTGATATTTTTGGATTCATTATGATTGAGTCAAAAAAAAATTGTCAAATTCCAACCAAAAATTATTTAGGTGGCTATTGCACCTTAAAGACTGCTCTTTATTTAGTTGGTTATTACAGTTAATCAAAATTGACAAATAGTTAATTATGATTCACATTACATACATAATTAAAACAAATAGATAAAATAAATTCACTACTATACAAAACAGGTAGCCATGTGATCTTGAATCTAGAAGAAAAACCAAGTTGTTCCCCAACTAATTTTTATTGGTTAAAATTTCACTCTTACACAACCATTAACATTCTTTATCCTTAACAAAATGGAAAATTGTGTATGGTAAATTATGTATGTACGTTACTTTTAATTTTATTCAACATTAAATTGTTTTGTTGATATCAAATGTGTTTTTTTTACTGTTAGGTGATTTCATTGTTTCATCATGGATCCAGCTATTTGGAGTTGTCTTCCATTCGAATTTCTTGAACTTGTCTTCATGTAGCTCCCTTTATGGGTTGTGATAAATTTTAGCACTGTTTGTAAAAAAAATGGAAGAATGCTTTGCAAAACCCTTCTTTCTTTTTACGTTGCAAGAATGTCTCTATGAACGAATTTGGATTTTTGGTTCCTTTCCTCAATAGTGAAGATAATTGTTTTGTTGCTCAATACTTTAATCAGAATGGCGACATATCTCAATTTCATTTGTGATTCATAGATTCACGATACAGAGTAGTGTATTGTTGGACCAATGGTGGTTTTATCCTTACCAACATAATTCTCCCAAACACACAATTATTTTGTAACAAATCCATTTACAAATGCATTTAAAAACACAGGGCCAATATGAATTGGAGACTGGGGATTATTTTCATTATTAGAAAATGAAAGTAGCAGAAAATATGACTAGGTTGTTCTAAAACATATGTATGACATAATGCAGTCTAAATTTTATGTTTGTAGTTTGATAGGGTATGGCAAAGGGATGTTATTCCATTTGGTGGCACTTCACCCCATAAGAATGTAGTGTTTTATAAAAGTAAATTATTTTGGTTGTATCTAGACAAGGAGTATGAAGATTATCCTCAGTACGTGTATACAATCTATTGGTTTGATGTACTAAAAATGGGTGGGGTTTTTCATTAGTTCCAATCAGCGACATATGGTGTATGTCGTTAGCAATATACATGAATTAGTTGATATGCCTTGTCAATGATGGCTCCACTTTTGTATGGTCAATTGAAGAATTAGATCATTTCCAATTTGGTCAACTGTGTGTTGAACAAAGAATTGACTACTTTGAATATGATTGGGGTTTCAGATGGAAGTTGTTGGAAGAAATTTCTGCAGATATAAATAGAAAATGTCGTGGTCATCTTCTGTTCCAAACAGTCCATGGTCTGGTTCTTATGTGCAACCGTAGTGAAGTTCCTTTCCTATTATATGACATGATGACTCACATCTATTTTCCAATATATATTGATCATTCAACTAATGAGCAAATGTCTCGGTTTTAGTACCCAACATTGGATGATTGCAATGATTTGATTGAGTATGGAAACGTTTTTGCAATTACTCCCCATGTGGATTCTGTTGATGAGATTACACCATTGGATATGGATATGGATTCTCTAGTTTATATACTCTCTATGGTGGTGGAAAATATTTCCATTTTTGTCTCTATACATACTATGGGTCTTTATGGTACTACTTTAAAATTATGTTTGTATCAATCTTTGTGATGTAAAATATTTCATATTTCTTCCCCCAAAATTTTCTTATTTACATGTAAATGTTTCTCGATGTTATGCATTTTTCTTTGTTTGTATAATTATAATTTCTATGAGTTATGTTATACATATTATTTGTATTGGCTTTTGCCATTGATTCTCAAACAATGTTATGTGTTTATGTTCATTTTAATATTTACATTTATATTTTGATAATATATAGTTCCAAATTTTTAGATATATTTCCAATTCATATAATTCTTAGAATATTGTGTCCCAATAGTATGGGTTTCATTTTGATTCTAATATGATACATGGAAATTTATATTTATTTATTTTTTTTAAGCCATTCGGAAGAATTCATTTATGTTTTTTGCCATTTTGAAATTTTTTTTTTTGTTTTTATCCATTTTGGAAAAATCCTTATACATTTTGATAAGTTTATATGGTTGGAAAAAAATAATATATACACTTTTTATGTTTTTTAGGATTTCCAAAAAAAACTTTTATCTTTTTCATTCTTTTTTGTTTGTTTTTATTAGATATTTGTTATGTTCCATGTTTATGATTCCATAATGAATATTTTATACTTCATTGTAGACATGTCATCTGAAGGCACAAGCAAGCATACAAGAAAACGAAATTTGTCACCAAAATCACATGAGAGGTCTAATGAAAGTCGTTGTTTACGGTATCAACAAACAAGGATGCCATAAATGAGCATAGGAGAGCTACATATAATAGAAAAATGAGTGAATCCACTATTGAAAATGATTTTATAATTCCTTGTAAGTATCATACTATGGATGATATAATGGAAATAACATTTCCTATTGATAGTTCATTATCAGGATATGCTCCTCATCAACATAATCTTGTTGTTCGATGATCTCTTGAAAATGTTCATAACATTGAGGAAACATCTTGCAATCAAGAAGAATGCCATATCGATAATGTCGGTGCAAATGTCCACCCTAACCATTCCATGTGTCCAATTGCATGTTTTGATGGCCAGAGGTTGCAAAACATCCATGGTGGAGGTAATGATGACATTTTGTGTGATGATTTGGATGATATTTTACTTGGTCATTTGTTTGATAATTTGGATCTAGTTGCTCAAAACATCGGATCTTCAAATCCCACTTCTCAAAGTAATGCGGTCCCACCAAGAGAATCAATCATCCCTAATAACATTTCGTGTGGAACAATGGAGGTATGTTATGAAACTAACTCACAAAAAGATAGAAAAGATAGATCAATGCCTTAGGATTCAGCCTCTTTGAGGGGGCAACCTCCTTTACATTACAAAAATGAACAATTCTTGGATTATTCAAATGAAAAAACCTCCTTTCTATATATAGGAGTCTAAGGGGTCACAATATAACCAAGACGACCTAACAATAATAATATAAAGGCACAAAAATAACAATAGAGGGATTCTATGGGGCACAATAATAACAATATGGGGACAATAGGGGCACAATAATAACAATAAGGGATACAACGACAATAGTAATGGAGGAATCACTAGTATTATAGGGACCTAACATGCCCCTCTCCTTAAAAAAAGTGTTGTCCTTAATGCTTGAGTAGTTCTAGATGCTTCTGTTTAAAATTCTCATCCTCCCATGTGGAATCTTCAATGGGTAAGTTCTTCCACTTAATGAGATACTCTGAAATTGATCGATTTCAGAGCTGTTGAGTTCTTGTTTCTTTGACTGATTCAGGTTCCAATATGATTTATCCTTCCTCATCAAGTTCTGACAAAATTTTTTGAACTGGAAGCTTGTCACTTATAACCTTCTTTAAGCATGAAACATGGAAAATTGGATGCACTCAGGAAGTTGCAGGAAGCTCCAATTTGTATGCCATAGTACCTACCTTTTGCAACACCTTGTACCAACCATAATACTTTGGTGATAATTTATTATCCTTCTTAGCTTGCTTGAGGGACATTTGTTTATATGGTTGTAGTCGTAGCAATACCCAATCACCTACATCAAAACTTCTTTCTCTGTGATGTTGATATGTCAGTTGTTTCATTCTATTATGCGTCGAGGTGAGGTTATCCTTTCAGAGTTGGAGAACTTTTTGTTGATGCTCAATGTGATCTTCCACTGCTTGAACCTTAGAATTTTCTCTTAAATATGATGTGATGGATGGTGGATGTTATCCATAAAGTGCCATAAATGGGGTCATTTTTGTTGCAGTGTGGAAGGAAGTGTTATACCACCATTCAGCCAAAGGAAACCATTTGACCCATTGTGTCTGTTTATCAAATACAAAGCAACGAAGATATCCTTCCAAACATTTGTTTACTATCTCAGTTTGCCCATCAGATTGAGGATGATAAGATGAGCTATGAACTAACTGAGTACCAAGATAAGAAAATAACTATGTCCAAAAATTTCTAGTGAAAATGGGATCTCTATCACTTACAATAATATTTGGGTTTCCACATAGCTTTTGAATTGTTTCCATAAATGTAGTAGAAACTATACTCGCTTTAAATGGATGAGATAATGCACAAAAGTGTGCATACTTGGTAAGTCTGTCAACTACCACCATGATAACAATCTTTCCTTCAGACTTGGGTAAACCTGTGATAAAATCCATTGGAACCCCCTCCCAATGTTGGCTTGGAATGGATAAAGGTTTTAATAGTCCTAGTGTCTTAATTGTTTCAACTTTATTTTGTTGGCAAACCAAGCATTCTACCACAAACTTTTGAATATCTGATTTAAGGCCATCCAAGAAAAAAAGCCTTCTTAACCCTGTGGTAGGTTTTTAGAAATACTGAGTACCCTCCTAAGGGAGAGGTGGGCAATTCCTTAAGAATCTTTTGTTTGAGCTGGGAATTCTTACATAGGTATAACTGATCCTTGTACCATAACGAATCTGTTTTCCATCTAAATGTATCAAATATACTTGGATCTTGTTGTATCTTTTGAATGAGTGCCCAAGCTTCCTCATCATTCTTCCATTCATCCCTTTCTTTGTTTATTCAATATGGTTGGATAATAGAAATGTTGCAAAGAAATGCTTCCACATCCTCATCCTTTCTTGAGACTTCATCTGCCACAACAATTTGCTTCCCTTTTTTTGTAGATGATTTCAAAATCATAACCCAACATCTTTGTGACCCATTTTTGTTGCTCCTCTGAAGATAATATTTGTTCTAAAATGCATTTAAGACTATCATGATCTGTTTTTACCATGAAGTGTCTTCCCATTAGGTAGGGTTGCTATTTCTTAAGCGCATGTAGTATTTCCAAAATTTCCTTCTCATAAATAGCTTTGTGTAAAAACTTTCCTTTGATTGGACGACTTTCAAAACCAATGGATGTTTCTTCTTGCATTAAAACAACACCAATTCCATTTCCTAAGGCATCACATTCCACAATAAAGGTTTTTGTGAAGTCTAGTGTAGCTAAGGTTGGTGCTTGGCACATCGCCTCTTTAAGATGTTCAAAGGCCTTCATTGCTTCTGGAGTCCATGAAAATGCATCTTTCTTCAATAATTTTGTTAGAGGTGTTTCTATTCTCCCATAATTCTTAACAAACTTGTGATAAGATCCTGTCAGCCCGAGAAATCCTTGTAGATTCTTTATGGATGTGGGGATTTTCCATTCCTTAATGGCTTTAATTTTTCTAGGGTCTACCTTAACACCTTCATGAGATATAATATGACCTAGATATTAAACCTCTTGTACTCCAAAGAAACATTTGGAGATTTTTGCATATAATTGTTTATCCTAAATAGTTTGAGCACCATGTCAACATGTTGGACATGATCCTTCCAAGACTTGCTATAGATTAGTATATCATCAAAAAATAGTAACATAAATTTTCTAAGGAAGGGATTGAAAATGGAATTCATTAAACCTTGAAATGTAGAAGGTGCATTAGTAAGGCCAAAAGGCATGACCAAAAATTCATAATGACCGTCATGAGTTCTAAATGTTGTTTTTCGAATGTCTTCGGTCTTCATTCTGATTTGATGATATCTTGAACGAAGATCCAACTTTTTGAAGTAAATTCATCCATGTAATTCATCCAATAATTCATCAATGACAGGAATGGTAAATTTATCTTTAATAGTGATCTTGTTGAGCTCCCTATAATCTAGACACATGTGCCATGATCCATCATTCTTGTGAACCAATACTACTGGAGCAGAGAAAGAACTTTGAGTAGATTGAATTATACTAGCCTCTAGTGGTGAGAACTAGTATTGCAGTAATAATGCTGCAACTCCTAGGCTACCTACTTTACTCTTATCAACCCCGTAGTTCATAACAAACTTGGAAGCGTCAGTGTTGTATGCACAAGTACTAGGACTTAGTGTAGGTTATCACTTGGTCAGCTGACGCAAGATCACTAGGAGCTAAAGCCAACCTCTATGGATTCCAGAAGAAACTCTAAATGTGATGAAAGGAAAGAAACATTACTCTACAGATGTTATTCTAGCTGCAGAAAGGACAAAGATTGAAATGTAAAGCAACCCTAGTAAACTCTAATTAACCAACTAAGTCTACTTTTGTAGAAAGCAACATCAAAACCATGAAAGGAATGCCATTACCTACTCAAGGAATTAAACAACATCTAACTATGCTATTTCTAGAAGTAAATAAGCAAATAACATATTTTTGGGTTTTTATGTATTTTTATGTGAATTTGACATGCATGTAATTTATTGTGTGTGAGTGTGGCAGTGAATAGCTGGCGTTGGAGGGCAGTTTTGGTACTTGAGAGGTTGTGGGATGGTGTGGATGGATCCTAGGAGGTCTCAAGTGGCCTTCTGGGGGGTTTTCCAACACTCGGCCTTCAAAAGAAAGCCTACAGGAAAATCTACAGGAGGACACAAGAAATCTACAGGAGGAAAACAAGGAAACTATAGCATGAGGCCGAATGCAGTTTTCATCGTTTTGAGGGTGTGAGAGTGGGTGAAAAAGGTGTATGAAGGTTGGAATGAGGTGTTAGGGCACCTAATTTCTACCATGAATCGCCAGGAGAGAGAAAGATGATTGGGTTTGCTCAAAGAGAGAGGAAGAAGTTCTATGGAAAAATGCAGGAAACTAGGGCAGAATTGAAGTGAGATTTGGGAGACCTATAGCCATGGATCAGATGGAGGGTGTGATTGTTGATAAGCTGGCCTACTGCTGGAAGAGATCTATTGGATGTAAACTAACAGCCAACCGAGGAGATCAAGCAACAAGTGAAATGAATGCATTTAGGAAAAACAGAGTTTTGCATAAAAATGGTCTAAACTATGATCTATGAAAGGGAATGCTAAGAAATGTTGTAGGAAAGGAAAGCATGAAAGAACACTATTGAAAATTAGGAAGTGAGAATGATGAAAAGATCTAAGGAAAGAAAATTTGGACTATTAACCTACTAAAAAGCTGCAAACACTAGAAGTCCTATGAAGGAGGAAAATCTGTGTTTTTGGGGCAGCTAGAGAGTCTTCGCCTCAAATCATGGTCCCAGAGGGAGGAAGAGAGTCCAAGGCACTATTTCTAGCCTTTTGAATCTTTTTTGGTCACTGCCTAACCTACTATAGAAAGCACAAATGGAATAAAACTACTAAATCATCAAAAACAATCTATTCTTAACCATAAGAGAGATACATCTAACAGCAAATTAATCTACAAACTGAAACAAAGCATACATATACAAGTAAAGAGGAGATTGGTTGGTTGGATTGGGCCCTAACCCAATATCTTCAGCCCTCTGAAGTAACTCAGTGCTAGCTCAAGAAGGATTCCAACTTTATTTTCAAAACAATAACAAGATTACATGAAACTATCACAAACTAATAAGCTCGAAATTTGAGCAGATTTCACATAAGCCAAAAAATCCAACCCTAGTGAAGCCCTAGGCCTCTCTACTTATACAAATGAAGCTACCAATAGCTTCCTTAAAATCAAGAAGGCTTGGCTCACAAAACTCAAGATAATCATCAATCATCCTCCACTTGCTCGGCTGCCTTCTAGTGCATGATTCAGCTGCTTGTACTCCACGCTGAATGAAGGGGAATTCGATGAGGAGTAATAAATTAGGTGGATTCCCTCCTATAAGTCCTCTCCTCTGTCCGCTTTGACTTATTACTACCATTTTTCCACTGGATCCTTGACTTTGACCTCGAAAATCATCAATAATCTGCATTAAATACATGTTAGACCACATGGCACAATAACTAACTAAACTCACTCTATAAGCATAAATATAATCATAAAATCATATAATAAGCTAAGAGAATGCTTGGTTTGACTAGGTTAGGAGGTAAAATGAGCCCATATAATTACCCATTGATAAGGCTCGTCATCACCCCTTACTAAAGGTGTTGCTCATCCTCTGAGTAACCTAGTCAATCTCCTCATCTTTTATGGCCCTGGTGGCCTCCCTAGCATCCCAGGCTTCTGATGTGGTCTAATTTTCTTTACCATAGAATCCTACCTTCCTATCTATGTCCTTCCACTGCTCCTCCTCTTCTTCTTCTCTTTTTCCTAACAGTAGTGGGGGACTCAGTTTGAGGCCAATCCAGTTGACCTTCAACCTTGCCATGGAGTGCTTGTACATTGGCACTCTTTTTAATGCCTCCTTCAACCCATGGGGAAATGATATTCCCTGATATGCAAACTGAGTGGTAAGGTGTTCCATCTTCTCATGCATGCATGCACATAGTCATCCCCAAGTAGCCTTTGCATATCCTCAAAGTGTGCAATGGCTTGTGCCTGATTGGTGAGATATCTAAGGGAAATCTGAGGGTCATTGGCAAGCACATTGTGTGTGCTGATGAGTGCCATAGGATCTAATGGCTCAACTCTTATAATTAATGGCTCATTCTGCTCCTTTATCATCAATCTTTTTATTTCTCCTGCCCTCAATTCTTCATGGTTCATCCATGAGGCCATGGCCATTAATTGCAGGTCCCCTAACTTAGCATTGGGATCCCACACATTCATGTCTGTGAGGGCCATGTTGTGTAAGTAGAATTATGCCATCTTTTCCTTATCCTCTGAGGTGCTTTGGTGACACAGGTCCATGAACTACTTGTAGTCTTGTAAAGGCATTGTGCCTCTTTGTGCCAAAGTATTTATTTGGAATTGTAACCATTGGTCGTTTAGGTAGAGGCCATAGGATTTGGCTGGTGTTCTGCATTGCAATGCCTCCGTGGATAAGCTGACCATGCATGCCAGCTGGGACTCTTTCTCTTGTAGATACCTCCTTAGCAATTCATTTTCAGTTTCAAGGTGGCTTCTTGTAATTGCTTCCCTATCTCTGAGAGCGCTCAACTCTCTGCCCATTTCCCTGAGTTTATTTTCCATATGGCCAACATCCTCAACTCCATTGGATTTGGCTATTTGCATCCACTTATGTGTTCTCACTCTTTCTTTCTCCAATTCAAAAAATAGTGGAATTGAAAATTTCTATGGGATTATCCTCTCTCCCTCAAGTAGATTGTAATAGGAGGCAAGACTAGGTTGGGGATCAGGTTCTTGTATCTCTTGTGCTTCCCCCTTCCTCTGTGGTTGTTCTTCTATCCTTTTGTTAAGCTTTTGGGGCTCCTGTAGTTTTGACAGTGTGTCATGTAGAACTATTTGAGCTTCCTGTAGGACAGTTTTTGGGTCCTATAGTACTACCATTTCCTTCCATGTGGAAGATCTAGGAGTCCCCCTTTAATTTGTTATAGGTGTCTTGGAAGGAGATTCTTTCCCCTTGACATAGGGTGAATCTGCAATGGTAATTGAAACTTTTGAAGAGGGCTGAGGTTTTCCTGTTTTAATTTTTGTGCTCTTCCTAGCCCTTAAATACATGGAGGTTTGTCTTTTCCTCTTTTGCTTTGGCTTGATTGGTGTATTGAGGGCAGTGAGGGAAGTTTTTGCCTCCCTTTCCAAAGTCCTAGGGGACTCTTCTCCTTGTTCTACCTTCCCTGCCTCTTTTTCTCCGTCTTCTATCTCTTTTTCTGACTCTCGGTGCTTTGTTTCTTCAGCTCTCTCCTCCTCTATTTTAGTTCCTTCCTCCTTCCTTTCCTATTCTGCTATGTCACCCCTAGCTTCACCTTCTCCTCCTTATTGTTCTTCCTCCTCACTGCCAGTAAGGCTGACATCATAGGTCAAGGCCTTTATGTCATTCTCAACTGTCATGTTTCGGAAAACTTCCCATGCTATAGGGAGTGTAAAGGTGTGAAGGGATTCCTCTACTAGGAATTTGATTAAGCCATGGTGAGCTAACTACTCTGAATGTTTTTCTTGTACCTTGGTGATGAAGTCAATGAGGGACTACAGGAGGAAGTAAGGGATACTAAGCTTCTGAGGTGTTGGAGTGTCCATGCCACACCTTAATTCTTGGAGGATTCTAAAGTGATAACCATAAATAATGGTGTGCCTCTCCTCATAGGAAATGTATTTGATTATTTGATAGCTAACCTCATCTCAGGGGTATGGAATGCTAACACTTCTAATGCCATTTTTATCCTCAACTGGGGTTTCATTATTTTGGAAAAGGTTCTTCTTGGTAGCCTAGCCAATTGGTTTCTCATCTTTACTCCAAGGTAGCCCAAGAGGAAGGGTAGTGACCCTACTAATGAATTCAGGGGTTATCTGTTGGCATTATGTTTCTGGTATGGTTATAGGTTACAGATGTTGTACTTGATGGCAACACCCATGGCAAGGGCTCTCGATATGATGAAAATTAAGAAGTGCGCAGGAGAACAGTTCAGAAGATGCGTACCCGCAGGTACGCTGTGCAGGGACCACGTCTAGACACGCAGGTTACCCATTCATGAGGTGCGTACCCCCAGTGCACACACTTCAAGGCAGTAAAGCGCGCACATGTAGGGTTCCTTATGTTTTACCCTTGGTATTTAGCCAACGGTATTGTGTTATTATGGTTTTGGCCCATGGTATTGTTTTATATTATTATTATTATTGAGCCCCATGATCCATGAT